>QRFJ01002444.1:0-79855 GCA_006176705.1 Cocos nucifera | reverse complement strand
AGTTCACCTTGAGGGTGTTATAGTTTGACTACACCATTACTCGATCTCCTAGCCATATGGAATCCTGAGGTGTATGTTGGCTATAGCATGTTCATTGTAGGAACTGGATTGCATCAAGATGGAATCTATCTACCTCGGTGGTAGAGGAGCAGCCCTATGATGATCATGAGAATCAAGTCCAGAAGCCCATGGCCATGGCAGAGTGAAATAATAGAAAGAGTTTCTATTTAGATTTTCACATTGGACTTCGAATCGAATGATTACATCATATGACAGAACTAGGGTTTGACGAGTTCACCTTAACCCTAATCTGATCGGGGCTCAAGATAGAAGAACTTAATCACACAGGTAGCTGCACCAAGAGGTTCGCATTCAGCTCTGATGGGTTGCCACCATATACTGCTAGGTGTCACTGGTGGATTTTGGGAGCAATTAGAATGATTTAGATGATCGATCATTCTAGCTGTTCGAATCAGAAGAGTTCTGATCCATCGAAAGGAGTTTCGATGATGTCGATGATAGAGATCATGACATATCCCATTACCATACAGAACTGAACCTAACTGGGTCACACAAACAAGGGTTTGAATCTGGTGATCATCAATTGAACTGATCCTAGTTCAATTGATCTGAATGAGATTCAATTAGGTTCAAAGAAAATCGTGCTAGCACTCGATTGAACCTAACGTTCTTCTTTTACTATCATAAATAGTTGTCCTGACTGAGCCAAAGGAGTTTGTGCTCAATCAGAGGCCTTCACTATGGTCTGACTGGAGGTTGTCCAAGTCAGAAAAGGTTGTCTTATTTTGTAAGACAATTACCTGCCATTTTTGGTCACCTGCCATTTCTTGTCCTTTGACTTTGGTCAAAAGTTGACCTTTGACTGGTCAAATGTTGACCATTGACACTTTGACTTCTGTCCACATGTCACGCACCTATTGGAGAGCTGGTGGGGGCTTGTCCCCCTGCCAGAACCTGGCAAGGAGGAGGGCGCACGCCACCCTTGGCGTGTGCCCAAGCTGGAGGCGCCCTAGGAGTCCCTGTTGGATAGGGACTCCATCTCCTTTTTGGATTCCAATTAGACTTCTCCTAAGAACCAACTTTGACTGGTCTTAGGTGCCCATCTAAGGAGGAATCCAAGGGGACTCTATTTCCACCAATCAGATTTAGATCTGATTTCACAAAGGGTTGTGATTGGTTGGGAAGAAGAGGAGTTGGATCACGCATAGTCTATAAATAAGACCCTGCGCCCAACTCAAATTAAACAATTGAAAAATTCCCATGCCCCAAGGCTGCCTCTCCCCTCCTCCTCCATGCCAAAGTCCATCTTCTCCCTCTCCTCTCCATGTCCAAAAGTAGTTTTGGATCCTTGGTTGGTGCAATCCAGATCAAGAGAAAGGCGACAGAAAGCTAGAAGGCTGCGCTGCTGCAAAGGACAACTGCTGATCTTCAAAAGGAGTTTTGAAGATCCTCCAGATCAGATTCAGATCTAATTTTTGGAGATGTGATAGAGAAGAAGAGGATCTCCTAGATCCAGCCTGAGTGGATACCGGTAGAGGCCAGGCACTTGCGTGGCTAGATCCAGAACCTTCCGCTGCTTACAGGATCATCAACGGGTAATAGGATTACCCTACATCAAGGTAAATTAAATTTGATTTAATTTATTTAATTTTATTTTTATTTATTAAAATAATAAGAATTAGATCTAAAATATTCAAGATCTGATTAGATCAAAGAAAAAATTTTTTGAAATATATCTCTTGATCTGATCAGATCTGAACGAACCTGGTCCGAGAAATCAGGATTTTCCTTCAACTGGTATCAGAGCCAAGGTTCTAAAAGTATTTAGATCTAATTTTAAATTTATTTTAATTAAAAAATAAGTAATTTTAGATGTCACATGAGATGTGATCAGATCTAAAATCAAAAAAAAATTAAAATTAAATGATTTGGATCTAAGATTAGAAAATATGCATGACTAGTTCTAAAATAGAATAGTTCTATAGAATAGTCTTGCATGTTTTAATTTAATTTGATTAAATCATATTTTAGATCTATTTATTTACTATTTTTTGATATTATAATTATTATAATAACATCTAAAAAATAGTAAATAAAAATTATTTAATTTTAAACATCATATGAGATATGATTGATGCATGTCTAGACTAGTTGTAGAATAGTTCTACATAATTATCTAGATTAGAAGTTTATTTTGATTAAGATCAATTTAAATCTAATTTTTTAGATTATTATGAGATAATTTAGATCTGAAAATATGCATGATTCGATACATGAGATGTATGCAAAATATGCCATGATTAGATCTAATTTGTATATGAGATATATGATATAGATCTAAAACTGTTTTGTAGTATTGCATGTTCCTGATTAAGGCGTTCCTCTTGGCCGTCCGGTCATAAGAATGAAGAAGGGTTTAAAGGCCCTCTCCTTCCCATTCGATGGGGTGTTCTTATGATGTGTAGGGGTGCTGCGTGTTCGTCCTTAATCAGAAACCCAAAACTTACTTTCTGCAAAACCCTAGATCCTGAAACCCTAGGATTTATTGTGCATATTTTATTTATGAACCCTACTTAATTAAGAATTAAGATTATGGAATATTAATTAGGTCTAAAATTGAGAATTTTAGATCTAAGACATATTCATAATACTGGGTTCGGGCTTGGGTAGCTCAATTAGGTCTAAGCGGTTGATCAAACCGAATCAAGAGTTGGTTAGATGGGATCAACAATGCTTAAATTGACCAGCCTAATAGGATTAAGTCTGGGTCAAGATCGAGTCACGATCAAGCAAGACCTAATTAGGCTCAGAGGTTAGAGTCTGGATTGTAGGCTAACCCAATTGGTTCTGGCTCAACAATTTGGTGTCTAAGGTAAGTTTGGCACATACGACCGACTGATTTTTAATTGGAAGCTACTCGACCTGAATGCGTTCTTGTACGAGTTAATGGCATATTCCTTCCACCGGTCTCACTTACCTGGCCATATCTGTTGACACAGTTCTGATTCTGAGGTGGTCAATAATCCGAGCTAACCCATGCCACTAGGTTAGTCATAATTGTTATGACTATGACAAGTCTAGTTTAATGAGACCTGAATCAATTCTCCCTAAGAAAAGATTAAGTCTGAGGTCTTCCACCATTGTAGATGTGCGGGCCCTTCCCGGGGTTGATTGTTCTCGACTGGATACAGTGGCTCAGTTGCACCGGGAAGATGCAACCATGTCTATTAGGCATTGGATGCTATGGGCTGGAGGATGAGTTGGGCTCAATATTTCGGATACGGTGAGAGACTCAATTAGGAATCCAGTCTATGCAAATGGTGGGTCTGACTTAACTAAGGAGTGGATCAATATTCCGGATACGGTGAGATTCATGAATTAGAGACCAAGTTTGGGTGCACCATGATTAGAGAATCATTGAACAAGAGTTGTTCACTCATTGGCTAACCCATCACCAATAACTGTTAGGTGAGGTGATGAGTCAGTTGGTGAGACCGCACCACCCACTAGAAATCATTAATCATGGAGATTTTTGCATCTCTACAGAGGGAGTGTAGGGATCCGAGAAAATAGTGGGAGCTAATTTGTTTAAAAATAAAATTCCCTAAATAAATTGGTCAAGTCATAATTACAGTATCTAACTAGAATCTTTGACTCTCTACAGGAAAATGTCTGCGTCCAACCCATTAGCACGTATCCTGGACACACATAGACTGACCTGGACCCAATTATAAAGATTGGCTCAGGAAACTACAAAATTATTTTGGGTTTCTGAGAAGTTAACCCATGTATTGGACCAGGACCCTCCCACCTTACCAGCCCGTCCATCCACTGAACAGAGAGCATCTCTGGAAAAAATGGATAGACGAAGATAATAAGGCCAGATATTACATGTTGGGCTCGATGTCTGATGAGCTCCAGCGCCAACATGAAGATATCGGGACTGCTCGCCAAATGTTGGCTCACCTGCAAGGAGATGTTTGGTGAACAGAGTCGCGCAGCCAAGTATCAAGTCACGAAATGACTTTTTAAGGCTAAGATGCGTGATGGGCAGTCAGTCCAAGATCACTGTCTGATGATGATCAAGGACATGGAAGAGCTTGAGAAGCTCGGTGTGAAGTTAGACTTGGATCTGCAGAACGATATTATTCTGCAATCCTTGACTGATGCATATGGGCAATTCATCATGAATTACCACATGCATAAACTTCAAAATTCCTTGGCCGAATTAATGAATATGCTGGTCACCGCTGAGCTTTCTATGAAAGGTTCTAAAGGCTCAGTTCTTGCTATGGAACGGACTTCTTCCAAAAGAAAGTCTTATGGAAAGAAAAAGAAGTCTGTGAAAAAGCAGAAGGTGGAAGGAGGCAAAGAAGAAGAAGGCAGAGCCGAAGAAAAAGGCCGATGTCAAAGGAAAAGTGTTTCCATTGCAACAGCGACGGCCATTGGAAGCGGAACTGCCCTACTTACCTGGCCACCCTGAAGAACAAGAAGGAAGGTCCTTCTGGAGGTATGCTCGTTATTGAGTCTAACCTTATGATTTCTTCTGCATCCAGTTGGGTGCTTGACTCTGGTTCTAGTGCTCATCTGTGCACTTTCATGCAGGGTCTTGAGGATAGCAGGAGGCTGAGGGATGGAGACATGATCCTACGCATCCGTAATGGAGCAAGAGTTGCTGCAGTAGCCGTGGGAACATACCCTCTTCGATTACCATCTGGTTTAGACTTAGTTTTGAAAGACTGTTATTATGTGCCTGCAGCTAGCAGGAATTTGATTTCTGTTTCATGCTTAGCACTAGAAGGCTATGTGATTACCTTCTTTAAGGACCATTGTAACATTCTTTATGAAAGAAATAAAATTGCAAATGGTTTCCTTATTAATGGTCTTTATCAGCTACATATTGATGTACCTATTCTAACTATCGAGCAAAACGTGAATGCCAAACGACCTAGGGATAGTCCAAATGATAGATATCTATGGCACCTGAGATTAGGTCATATAGCAGAAGATAGGATCAACAAATTGGAGAAAAATGGGCTATTGAGTCCATTGACTTTTCGAGTCATATCCAACTTGTGAATCTTGTCTTCAAGGCAAAATGACTAAACTCCCTTTTGTTGGACATGGGGAAAGGGCCACAGATCTCCTTGCCCTAGTACATACTGATGTGTGCGGCCCATTTGATGTGCCGGCTAGAGGCAATTTTGTCTACTTCATTACCTTTACCGATGATCTGTCTAGGTATGGGTATGTGTATCTTATGAGACACAAGTCTGAAGCTTTTGAAAAGTTCAAAGAATTCAGACATGAAGTAGAAAAATAGAAAAACAAACTGAAAAACCCATTAAGGTTCTTCGATCAGATCGAGGAGGTGAATACCTTAGCCGAAAATTCCTAGACTATCTCAAGGAAAATGGCATAGTCTCTCAATGGACTCCACCAGGAACACCTCAACTCAACGGGGTTTCAGAATGGAGAAATCGGACTCTATTGGATATGGTTCGATCCATGATGAGCTTCACAGACCTCCCTGATTTTCTTTGGGGACATTCATTGTTAACTTCAATTTATCTACTGAATAGGGTTCCCTCTAAAACCGTTCCTACCACACCGTATGAGATATGGCACGGTAAGAAACCAAGTCTGAGTCATCTCAGAATTTGGGGTTGTCCGGCTCATGTCAAAAGACAACAAGCGGACAAGTTAGAGTTTAGGTCCTTTAGAGCTCGATTCATAGGATATCCTAAAGAGTCATTAGGATACTATTTCTACATTCCAGAAGACCACAATGTGATTGTGAGTCGACATGCCATCTTTCTTGAAAAATAGTTTATTCAAGATAGCGGCATTGGAAAGCAGATTAAGCTTGATGAGAAAGTCTCACAAGTACAACGAGCTAAGGACCAATTGGAACCAAATCAGGTTGAGCCAATAAGAACACTACCTCCTCCACCTCGTAGATCGGAAAGAGTTTTCCGTCCCCCTGAAAGATACTTAGGTATTATTTCAGAGGAAGTAGAGAGGAAATGTTCCTCGTAGGTAATGGTGCTCATGGTGATGATCCCAAAACCTACAATGAGGCGATATCAGATATCGACTCCGAGAAATGGCTAGAGGCAATGCAGTCAGAAATTGACTCGATGCACTCAAACCAAGTCTGGACCTTGGTAGATCCACCAGAAGGTATAGTACCTATTGGGTGTAAATGGATCTTCAAGAGAAAGATTGGTGCAGATGGGAATGTGGAGACATTCAAGGCTAGACTAGTGGCAAAAGGTTATAGTCAACGCGAAGGCATTGACTATCAGGATACCTTTTTCCCAGTGGCTATGCTAAAATCCATCCGCACATTGCTTGCCGTTGCAGCCTATTTCGATTATGAAATATGGCAAATGGACGTGAAAACGGCATTCTTAAATGGATATCTTGAGGAAGATATCTATATGGAACAGCCGCTAGGTTTCACATCCAGTGATACTGATCACAAGGTTTGCAAGCTGCAAAGGTCCATATATGGACTTAAGCAAGCATCTCGGAGCTGGAACACTCATTTCAATGATGTGATCAAAAAGTTTGGTTTCATCAAAAATGAAGAGGAACCATGTGTTCTTCAAAAAGGTCAGTGGGAGCGCTGTTGTCTTCCTCGTATTGTACGTGGATGACATCCTCCTTATTGGGAATGATATTCCCATGTTGACAACAGTCAAATTATGGTTGTCCAAGGAATTCTCCATGAAAGACCTAGGTGAAGCATCCTTTATTCTAGGAATTAAGGTCTATAGGGATAGACCGAATAGGATGCTAGGACTTTCACAGAAGATGTACATAGAGGAAAGTACTAAAGAGGTTTAGTATGGAAAACTCTAAGAGGGGATTAATACCCTTCAGACATGGTATTCATCTTTCCAAGAAGATGTGCCCTAGCACACCTGAGGAAATAGAACGCATGAGCAAGATCCCTTATGCTTCTGCAATAGGGAGCCTCATGTATGCCATGCTATGTACACGACCTGATATAGCCCATGCTGTGAGTGTCACAAGCAGATATCAGTCAAATCCAGGTGAAGAACACTGGACTTCTGTGAAATGTATCCTTAAGTACTTGAGAAGAACTAAGGATATGATGTTGGTCTTTGGTAATGGAGAACTCCAAGTCCAGGGATACACAGACTCGGATTTCATGTCCGATATAGATGATCGAAAGTCGACATCTGGAGTCTGTTTGTGTGCAATGGTGGTGCTGTCAGCTGGAAGAGTTCCAAGCAAACTGGTGATAGCAGATTCCACCATGGAAGCAGAATATATCGCTGCATCAGAGGCTGCGAAGGAAGCATTCTGGTACAAGAAGTTTGCTGCAGAAATTGGAGTAATGCCATCAGATGCCATTCCTCTATACTGCGACAACAATGGCGCACCATAGCCCTTGCTAAGGAGCCGAGGTCTCACCAGAAATCCAAGCACATTGAGCGGCGATACCACCTCATCCGCGATTACCTCGAGAAGGGTTACGTCGAGGTCAAGAGAGTCAACTCCACAGATAATGTGGCAGACCCACTTACAAAGCCGTTGGGCCAGCAGAAGATCGAAGCCCACCTTGAGAAGATGGGACTTAGACTTGTAGCCAATTGGCTTTAGGACAAGTGGGAGATTGTTAGATATATGTGCCCTAGAAGCCAGAATTGGCTGACACTTGTAATACACTTCTAGGGGCAAAATTATAATTTTGACTATAATTCAATAAAATGGGTTATTTTCTATCACATATGTGTATTTAGTGTCTGTGATACATCCTTTGAGTTAATGGTAATGATAATTCATATTTTCAAGAGTTGAAAATTTAAGACATGAATAATCATTATTAACTCATAAAATGCTCCCGACCATAGGATCATCACGAGGATGGTGATTGATCCGGAAGGTTGGTGTACAATCGCTTCTCTTTAGTAGATGAGTCTTGAGTCTACGGTGTGGAGACACCGGAGCGAGAGTACAGGTACTCGTTAGAGAACGAGGGCACTGAGCGTGACCACCTCGAGTAGTCATTAGGGAGTCTACCTTCTCGTCAATGACTGACTCGATGCTGCAGTAGTGTGTCTGGTTCTTTGACCTGAGGTGCATCGGCAGTTCACCTTGAGGGTGTTATAGTTTGACTACACCATTACTCGGATCTCCTAGCCATATGGAACCCTGAGGTGTATGTTGGCTATAGCATGTTCATTGTAGGAACTGGATTGCATCAAGATGGAATCTATCTACCTCGGTGGTAGAGGAGCAGCCCTATGATGATCATGAGAATCAAGTCCAGAAGTCCATGGCCATGGCAGAGTGAAATAATAGAAAGAGTTTCTATTTAGATTTTCACATTGGACTTCGAATCGAATGATTACATCATATGACAGAGACTAGGGTTTGACGAGTTCACCTTAACCCTAATCTGATCGGGGCTCAAGATAGAAGAACTTAATCACACAGGTAGCTGCACCAAGAGGTTCGCATTCAGCTCTGATGGGTTGCCACCATATACTGCTAGGTGTCACTGGTGGATTTTGGGAGCAATTAGAATGATTTAGATGATCGATCATTCTAGCTGTTCGAATCAGAAGAGTTCTGATCCATCGAAAGGAGTTTCGATGATGTCGATGATAGAGATCATGACATATCCCATTACCATACAGAACTGAACCTAACTGGGTCACACAAACAAGGGTTTGAATCTGGTGATCATCAATTGAACTGATCCTAGTTCAATTGATCTGAATGAGATTCAATTAGGTTCAAGGAAATCGTGCTAGCACTCGATTGAACCTAACGTTCTTCTTTTACTATCATAAATAAGTTGTCCTGTCTGAGCCAAAGGAGTTTGTGCTCAATCAGAGGCCTTCATATGGTCTGACTGGAGGTTGTCCAAGTCAGAAAAGGTTGTCTTATTTTGTAAGACATTACCTGCCATTTTTGGTCACCTGCCATTTCTTGTTCTTTGACTTTGGTCAAAAGTCTACCTTTGACTGGTCAAATGTTGACCATTGACACTTTGACTTTTGACCATGTGTCATGCACCTATTGGAGAGCTGGTGGGGGCCTGTCCCCCTGCCAGAACCTGGCAAGGAGGAGGGGCACGCCACCCTTGGCGTGTGCCCAAGTTGGAGGCACCCAGGAGTCCCTATTGGATAAGGACTCCATCTCCTTTTTGGATTCTGATTAGAGTTCTCCTAAGAACCAACTTTGACTGGTCTTAGGCACCCTCTAAGGAGGAATCCAGGGGACTCTATTCCAACCAATCAGATTTAGATCTGATTTCATAAAGGATTGTGATTGGTTGGGAAGAAGAGGAGTTGGATCATGCTTAGTCTATAAAAAGGACCCTACGCCCAACTCAGATAACATTGGAAATTGAGATCTCCATGCCCCAAGGCCTTTTCTCCTCTCCTCCTTCATGCCAAAGCATCTTTTCCCTCTGCTCTCCACATCCGAAAGGAGTTTTGGACCTTGGTTGATGCAATCTAAACAAGAGAAAGGCGAGTGAAAGCTAGAAGGCTGCGCTGCAGCAAAGGACGACTGCTGATCTTCAAAATGAGTTTTAAAGATTTTCTAGATCAGATCCAGATTTGATTTTTGGAGACGTGATAGAAAAGAAGAGGATCTCTAAATCTAGCTAGAGTGGATACCAGTAGAAGCCAGGCACTTGCATGGCTAGACCCAAAACCTTCTGCTGCATACAGGATCATCAAATGGGTAATAGGATTACCCACTTTAAAGTAAATTAAATTAAATTTAATTTATTTAAATTTTATTTTTATTATTAGAATAATAAAAATTAGATCTGAAACATCCCAAATCTGATTAGGATCAAAGAGAAAAAATCTCTTGATCCGATCAGATCTGAATGAATCTGATCCAAAAAATCAGAATTTTCCTTCATAGACACCATCAGAAATGGTCAGATAAGCAAGCTGTCAATTAAAAACTACTAGTCTGATTTACCTTAGACACCAACTGATTTAATTAGTTTCAATTAGATCAACCTAATAGTTCATGCTAAACCACGTAGCCAAGAATCAAGTCCATATTGGGTCTTGTTAAAGATATAGACTTGACCAACTGCAACTATTGCAATTGATCTAGAGAATTCTTGACCTAATCTAAGATAATAATTAATTAGATTTAGTTAATTCTCTAATTAAGTCTGTTGGTGCAGAATCTGATTGACGTCGGATTGAGCTAGAGTTGATGAAGAAGAGATCGCCATCGATAACCTGCAAAACAAAGTCCCATCTAGAGTTGATGGTGGTGGCTCTGGTAGGACCCTCCGATGATCAAGTCAGCTCTTTTGGCCAACAGAAATAGAGTGCTCAGAAAAGAATTCAACAAAATTTTAGAAAGAAGAAGAGAGCTTAGAAAAAATGTATCTGGAGGGTTCCTATTAAAGATGGAGCCTATAACAGACTGATAGTGATAGCCATAATCATTCGATAGGGGGTCACTCGGGACTATATGAAGTTTGTTATAGAGAGTAGTGTTCATTGTCATGATGTGCCCATTCGTTAAGATTTAATAGTCGAAGTTTGGAGAAAGCAGGTGTTGGTTGTTGAAAAGCCTTGATATATATCAATTTTAGAGGAGTTCAGACTCCTAAAGGAAATACGGATAGAGAGGATCATCCAAAAGAAATGCTAGTTGAAATCTAGAAGTAATCCATTGGAGGAATTCGAATGAAGTTTTACTATAAGAGAAGTTCAGAAGGAGTTTGACTGATGGAGAAGTTCGGTTGAAGGAGAAGTCTAGGAGGAGTTCGGCTGAAGAAAAAGTCTGGATGGAGTCCGACCGATAGAGGAGTCTGGCTGAAGGAAAAATTTGGAAGGAGTCCGACTGATGGAGAAGTCCGACTGAAGAAGAAGTCTGGAAGAAGTTTGACTAAAGGAGAAGTCTGGAAAGAGTTCGACTGATGGAGAAGTCCAGTTGAAGGAGAAGTTTCGAAAGAAGTTTGACTGATGGAGGAGTCTGACTGAAGGGAGAAGTCTAGGAGGAGTTCGACTGAAGGAGAAGTCTGAAAGTAATTCGACTGATGAAGAAGTCCATTTAAAGGAGAAGTCCGGAAGGAGTCCAATTGATGGAGGAGTCTAGCTGAAGGAGAAGTTTGAGAGGAGTTCGACTGAAGAAGAAGTCCGAAAGGAGTCCGATTGATGGAGAAGTCCGACTGAAGGAGAAGTTTGAAAGGAGTCTGACTAATGGAGGACTCCAATTGAAGGAGAAGTCCGAAATTAGTTCGGCTATTGGAGGGGTCCAAAAGGAGTTTAGCTACCAAAAGAGTCCAGAAGGAGCTCGGCTATAGGAGGAGTCCAGAAGGAGCTTGGCTACTGGAGGGGTTTGGAAGAAGCTCAGCTGCTAGAGGTATCCGAAAGAAGCTCAGTATTGGAGGGATCCGAAAGGAGTTCGACTGTTGGAGGTGTCCGAAAGGAGCTCGACTATAGGAGGGGTCTGGAAGGAGTTTGGCTGCTGGAGGGGTATGGAAGAAGTTCGATTACTAGAGAAGTTTGAAAGGAGTTCGACTGCTAGAGGAAGAATTTTTGATCGAAGCTTTTTTGTGATTGATAGTTACATTAGGCTAGGCATCAGACTGGACTTCGACTAAAGCGGGGTTTATCCCCAACAATAGTCCTCCTACTATCGAGTTCAAAATTTGAAGAAAGGGAGGAAAAAAGGCGATGGTTGAAGTTTGGTCCTGAGTTTTCGGATTCCCTCATCTCATCTAAAATGAACGAGGCCTTCGACTTTGCTCACGTTAGGATGAGGTTCTCCTTCTGTTCCTAACAGACTATAGGGGCACATTAGGGTCGTTGTCAGGGCCTCTCCCCTTATCTCATCTAAAATGAACGAGGCCTTCAACTTTGCTCATGTTAGGATGAGGTTCTCCTCCTATTCCTAATGGGATGTGGGGCACATTAGGACCATTGTCAGGGCCTCTCTTCTCATCTCGTTTAAAAATGAACGAGGCCTTCAACTTTGCTCATGTTAGGATGAGGTTCTCCTTCTATTCCTAACATGGCCATAGGGGTACATTAGGGCCATTGTCAGGACCTCTCCTCTCATCTCATCTAAAATGAACGAGGTCTTCGACTTTGCTCATGTTAGGATGAGGTTCTTCTCCTATTCCTAACTGGGCTGTAGGGGCACATTAAGGTCATTGTCAGGGCCTCTTCCCTCATTTCGTTTAAAAATGAACGAGGCCTTTGACTTTGCTCACGATAGGATGAGGTTCTCCTCCTGTTCCTAACATGGCCGTAGGGGTACATTAGGGCCGTTGTCAGGATCTCTCCCTCATCTCATCTAAAATAAATGAGGCCTTCGACTTTGCTCATGTTAGGATGAGGTTCTCCCCTTGTTTTCTAACACTGCCGTAGGAGCACATTAGCACCATTGTCAGGGGCCTCTGCCCTCATCTCGTCTAAAAAATGAACGAGGCCATCGACTTTTCTCACGTTAGGATGAGGTTCTCCTCCTATTCCTAATGGGCTGTAGGGGCACATTAGGATGGTTGTCAGAGCCTCTCCCCTCATTCTCATCTAAAATGAATGAGGCCTTCGACTTTGCTCACATTAGGATGAGGTTCTCCTCCTATTCCTAACGGGCTGTAGGATTAATTTGGGCCATTGTCAGGGCCTCTTCCCTCATCTCGTCTAAAATGAACGATACCTTCGACTTTGCTCACGTTAGGATGAGGTTCTCCTTCTTTTCCTAACAAGCTGTAGGGGCACATTAGGGTTATTGTCAGGGCCCTTCCCTCATCTCATCTAAAAATAAACGAGGCCTTCGACTTTGCTCACGTTAGGATGAGGTTCTCCTCCTGTTCCTAACAAACTATAGGGACACATTAGGACTGTTGTCGGGGTCTTTCCTCTCATCTCATCTAAAATGAATGACGTCTTCGACTTTGCTCATGTTAGGACAAGGTTCTCCGCCTATTCCTAACGGGCTATGTTTGTCATGAGATTAAGTTCGGAGGGTAGTCCCCCTTTATTATTGGTATACAACAAAAATTAGGATGTTGAAGCTCGACATCATCTGGGATGGTACATTCAACTATGAAGTCGGCCAGTGCCTAAGCTTTGATTGCTGACCGAGGTTGATAGTTGATGTCGAACTCTATTAATTTAATAGCCCATTTTGCAATTCTTTTGGAAGCATCTATTTGGTGAAGGATTGCTCTGATCGGCTGGTCTCGGCATCCCTTAGTATCTGACTTATGTGATAGATTGATTGGTCACTGTACTTTTGCCTCTTCTTTGATCAGGACTACTGCTAGCGCCATAGGGGAGACTATGAGGTAGAGAAATAACTCCTCTCCAGATTCAGATGTGGCTAGTAGGGGGCGAGCCAAGATAGTTCTTGAGCTCGTTGAATATGTTTTGGCATTCCTCAGTGAAGGTTATGGATTCTTCAGTCCTCCATCTCTTCACTGATCCTTTAGATCTGCTAGCCTCTTTTTGCCGAAGTCCTCCAGAGATAGTGTTGATAATACCGAGAGATGGTCGATCTTCTTATTGTTCCTCCCTTCTTGGTGGTTCTGACTGCGGTAGTATCCTCAATCGATCTTCTCTTGCTTTAGGCTGATGTCTGAGAAATCAACCCAGCCGACCTCTCCTGATGAGCTCTTCGATCTCATCTTGGAGCTGATGCATTCTTCAGTATTGTGGTCATGGTCATGATGGTAGAGAAAGTATTTGCTAGGGTTGTGCTTGCCAAGATGAGTTCACATCCTTTCAAGCCTCGATAGTTGCTCCTTGATCTCCATCAATACTTACGCTTTTGGAGCTTTGAGGGGGGCGTAGTTATGAAACCTTCTAGGGGAGAACTTCTTCGTGCCCTTTTGTCGGAGCTTCTTTGATGATGAGCTCGAGGAGGAGTTTGGGCTCACTTGCGCTCGGAAGGAGTTCGTGAGCATAGTCGAACTTCATTCGGCCCTCCATCAGCTACGGATTTATTAGACTCGCTCATCTGCTGCTCTCCTGTGGCTTCCTCATCCTTCAACTTAAAGGCTTCTTCCACTCGGGCATATCCTTCAGCCCAAGCTAGCAGATTAGCAAAGTCTCTGGGATACTTCTTCTCCAGGAAGTATAATAAATTATTCTTTTGAAGGCCACCCTTGAGTGTGGCCATTGCAACAGACTGGTCCAGGTTACGAACCTCTGATATAGTAGCATTAAATCGGGTGACATAAGCCTGGATAGATTCCTTCTCCTTCTGCTTGATATTCAATAAGAAATTCGAACCTCGATGGGAATGTCGGCTGCTAACAAAATGAGCCACAAACTAATGGCTCATCTAGTCAAAGGATAATATCGTACCTGGCTTCAATACCGAGTATCAATTTCTTGCTGCTTCCTTTAAGATAGATGGAAAAACTCTACATAAGATGGCATCTAGTGTGCTATGGAGCAGCATCATGGTCTAGAAGGCCTTCAGATGATCGATCGGATCAGAGATTCTGTCATAGCTTTCAAATTGGAAAAGCTTGAAGTTTGGTAGAATAGGCTCTTGCATAATTTAGGGAGAGAAAGGGGGTTCGGTGTAGATGTCGTCATAGTGAGCCAGGATGACGTGGCGAAGTTCCTCAATCCGTCGATCCATCTCTCATAGTTTTTGATTAAGGATGTCATCTCGATCGTAGATCTTGGAAGGCTTTCAGCTGTAGATAGAAAAGATCTCTTTCGAGAAAAGGTCATGATCCGAACAAGGATCCTTTGCTCTCTGTTTTTCCTTCCTAGGGGCAACGGGTATACTAGCCTAAGCGCACCTCCTTGGGATTCATTCCTGTCATCCCGATGGTGGTTTCCTAGTAAAACCATCATCGAGGGTTGCCACATGGCCTGCACTATTTTAATAAGGTCCTAAACCCACTATATCAGTGGTTAAACTGCTCTGGATCTACCATGGCCGCCGATGGAGGAGGAGATTGAAGCGCCGGCAATGGAGCAGGAATGGATGGATCTAGCTCAGATCTGATGGTAGAAGCGGTAGATCTTTGGGTAGTCACCTTTTTTGGAGGGATTTCTTGGGATTGAGGAAGAGGATGGAGATGAACCTTGAAGAAGAAGATCCATAGGGTTGACTAAGCACTCCTTTAAGAACAAGGGTGTACAAATGGTCCCTTCCTCTAGTGTCAATCTTGTTGGTGTAGAATTTGGTTGATGCCGGATCGAGCTAAAGTTGTGGAAGAAGAGGTCGCCATTGGTGACCTACAAAATAAAGTTTCATCTAGAGTCGGTGGTGGTGGCTCCGATGGGATCCTTCGACGATCAAGTTAGCTCTTTTGGCCAACAGAAATGGAGTGCTCAGGAAAGAATTCAGTAGAGTTTTGGGAAGAAGAAGAGAGCTTAGAGAAAATGTATCTAGAGGGTCTCTTTTAAAGATGGAGCCTGTAATAGACTGATAGTGACAGCCATAACCATCTGATAGTAGGCCGCTCGGGGCCACATGGAGTTTGTTATGGAGAGTAGTGTCCGTTGTCATGATGTGCCCGTTCGTTAAGATTTAATAGTTGAAGTTTGAAGAAAGTAGGCATTGGTTGGTGAAGAGCCTTGACATATATCAATTCCATCAAAGTTTGGACTCCTAAAGGGAATACGGCTAGAGGGGATCATCCGAAAGGAATGCTAGTTGAAATCTGGAAGTAATCCACTGGAGGAATCTTGATGGAGTTCAACTAATGGAGAAGTCCAGAAGGAGTCTGACTGATGGAGAAGTCCGACTGAAGGAGAAGTCTGGAAAAAGTTTGGCTAAAGGAGAAATCCGGATAAAGTCCGATCGATAGAGGAGTTCGACTGAAGGAGAAGTCTAAAAGGAGTCCGACTGATGGAAGAGTCCGAAAGGAGTCCGATTGATGGAGGAGTCCAGCTGAAGGAGAAGTCTAGGAGGAGTTCGACTGAAGGAGAAGCCCAAAAGTAGTCCGACTAATAGAGAAGTCCGACTGAAGGAGAAGTCTGGATGGAGTCCGATTGATGGAGGAGTTCGATTGAAGGAAAAGTCTGGATGGAGTCCGATTGATGGAGGAGTCCGACTGAAGGAGAAGTTCAAAAGGAGTTTGACTGCTAGAGGAGTTCGGAAGGAGTTCAGAGTCTGAAAGAAGTTCGGCTATCGGAGGAGTCTAGAAGGAGTTCGGCTATCAAAGGAGTCCAGAAGGAGCTCGGCTGCTGGAGGGGTCTGAAAGGAGTTCGACTGCTGGAGGAGTCTGAAAGGAGTTTGACTATCAGAGGGATCGAAAAGGAGCTCGACTACTAGAGGGATCCAGAAGGAGCTCAGCTACTGGAGGGGTCCGAAAAGAGCTTGAAGAAGTTTGACTGTTGGAGGAGTCTAGAAGGAGTTCGGCTACTGGAGGAAGAATTTTCTGTCAAAGCTTTTCTGTGATTACCGGTTACATTAGGCTAAGCATCAGACTGGACTTTGGCTGGAGTGGGGTTTATCCCCAATAAAGTCCATTCTTTAATCTAACCCTAGGTCTAACCCAATTAGTGGACCTAATCCCCATTAACCCATTAACCCAATGTGTTATGATTCATGTCATAGGATCTTCAATTTACAATCCTAGAATCTAATCAAATAATTTTTTAATTTTTAATTAAGTTTTGGACTGAAGGTTAGGGTTTGGCTTTTCAAAAATAATTTTCATATTTGTAAAGTGTTTTTACAACATGGTTCTATCAACCAAGTTGCATGTTTGATTCATAATCAATATGCAAGTAACATAAACTTGAATCTACTTTAGATCTAATCTAAACAAGTTCATGTAATTGAAATAATTTCAATAATAATCAATCATAAATCTTTCTAAATCAAATATAACATATTTATGAAGATTAAAATTAGATTAAAATATTTTTAATTAGATTATAAAATCTCTTAGATCTAATCTAAAATTTTATGATCAATATTTTAGATCAGCACGTACTAGGACAACCTATTCACTATAAGGGATAAACCTTACAGCAGAACAATCTTATGGCAGTTTGTGCAATATAAAATATTTTATTTTATAGATCTAAAACTATTTTAAATCTATTAAATTATAAATAAAATTAGATCAAATCTAATAAATTTATAGTTAGAGTTACATCATCATGGACTAGAACAACCTATTCACTGTAAGGGGTAAATCTTACAGCAGGACAACCTTATGGCACTTCATGAGATCTAAATTTTTTTTAAAAAAAATTTTAATTTAATAATTAGATTATAAATTAGATCTAATCTAAAAAATAATCTAAACATGCACAAAAATCATATAATAACAACCTTGCTCTAATACTAATTGAAGGAACCAAATCTAGGGTTTTATAGATAGATCTTGAAAATTTTTTCAAGATCTTACAACAAAAGACTTAAATAAATTAAATATTTATTTAAATAAATATATAAATATCTAGATCTTAGATCTATTATATGATCAAGATATGATATTAAATTAAAAATTAAAATCAAATAAGAAAGTAAAAGATTAATCAAATCAACCTAGATCTATACTACATCAAATGCAGGTATGAAGTTTATAGATCATATCTATTATCTAAGAAAGTTAGATATTCCAACTTACTGATCTAAGCTTGAGGATGAAGTCATGAGCCATACATGCGTTTGGCCTCTAGGAGTCATATACATGAGCCTATGATCTTTGATCTAAAGTCTGATGTAGCATATCAGCACAGCATGCTAGTACTATATTGATCCTTCTTCAAAGGTCAATCTGATGCTTCCTTCTTCGACAGTTGGACTCTCCAAAATATGAGAATAAAGATGAGAGTTTACTAATCTGAGACTCTCCCAGAAAAAACTCAAAAAAGAAGGAGAGATTGAAAATAAAACAGCCCTAGAAGAAGACCCTCTTTTTCTTCTCTTTTCTCTCACCTAGACACCTAGTTTGGTGCCTATGGAACTCCCACGTCCAAGAACCCTCTTCCTCTGATTTTTGTACATCCCAAATCTATCCTAAAACTCTATATTTCATAAAGTAATTAGAATAAAATTCATCCAATAAATAGAGAAAAAGAAGAGTTCAAGTTAGATCAAAATTCTAGACCAAGAATATCTAAACATGAGAAGTTGTTGGGGTGCCCAACTCTTGGGTGCCTCCTCCATAATTATTGAAGTGGACCAATAATGGAGGGCACACAAAATAGAAGATTATTTTTATAGAATAAGAGAAGAATTAATTAAAAGAGGGGATGGCACTCAAGGGAAGGTGTTTTGGTCAATAAGGATTCTATCTCATAGAATCCTAAGCAAAACTAACTCCTCTTTCAACATGGTCTTCTAATAAATTATCTTATGAGAAAAGGAGGAGAAAAAGAGCACATGAGAAGCATGGGAGTGGATAATTTTTACGTAAGAAACAAAATAAAAAGGGCATGGGGCGTGAGGATTAAGTGGCACAAGTGATAGGGAGTCCTAGTCACACTAGGACTTTTGTTTTGACTTGGTCAAACAAGATCTTTTAACCAAATAAAATCAAGATTAAATCAATTCAATTAAATAAAATCCTAATTCATTTAAGAACTCAATTAAATCAGACTAAATTATATTTAATTTTAATTTATTTTCTAATCAAATTAGAAAATTAGATTAATCCGAGTCCTAGTTAGACTAGGACTAGTTCTTCCTTGCACTTGGCTTATCCAATAAACTAGTTGGACTTGTTCCAATCAAGTACAAACTAAATCTAATTAAGTTATATTTAATTATACTTAATCTCAGCCTATTGGCTTAATCAAATTAAGTCAATTAGCAATCCAAATTGCTAATCGATCCTCTTGCAACACTTGCACTAGGTTAAACACCAATCGTATTGATTGTTTAACCCTAGAACGATTCTTAATCATTGATCAACCATCTGATCAGATCATAAGCTCTAATGTGTGTGACCTCATAGGTCTGAACCTAAGTCAGTAGCATAGCAATAAATTTTTATACCAATCAAAATAACCATCTAGCAATGATATCCGATGGTCGAATAGGTCGAAGGTGTAGAACACCATCCTTAGAATCTGTGCGGATATAGTTTTCATATAATTCATCCCTTTGACCATAATGCTCGTAGGACACCTCAGAGTTCAATTGTCAACTCTGATCAGGTTGTCCACATTGTATTTCAAAATATTAAGTCCATCTGATGGATTACCCTGGCTAAGGTTTTGCTATATTGAAATACAGTGATACATTCTTGTCTAACTCTTGGAGTGGTTAATTCCATCTTGATCATACTCCGACTTCGCAAGTACTTAACTGTGCCCAGAAGCCTTCCATTACTGAATTAGAAATTCAATTAGTCCGATACCAAAGCACAGTGAGTTGCTTGTAAGTCATTGAGGTGATCTCAGGTCTAAGAGATACTTATACCTATATCCCATCAGAGACATTCTTGATAGCAGAATGCTCTAGAGTTGATCATGTTCAATGATGATGTACCCATACATCGAACCTATATGCTATACCAGTATCTTCACACTCCTTGGTTAAGAGGACAACCAACCTATATGTCATATAGCGACCTATACTCAATAGATGCTATTGTCCTAAATAATAGCCTATCATTTGGTCATGAACAAATTTAAGGACTAATCGATAAATCCTCTCTTTATCGAAACTAAATAGTGCTAAGGACTTCATCATAATAATGGAGTTTATTAGAAGATGCAAACTTATCATGAAAAAGATGCTAAAATATTTTTATTAATTAATAAATTAATTATAATTATAAAATAGCTCAGCTATCAATAGGCTGATGATTGGCTTTGGGATATAATTTTCAACAAATGACTGATGAGAATTAATGATTTGAAAGAAAATTTAATTCTTAAAAGAAACTCGAAAAGATTAAATTTTGCATGATAAATATTTTAATAATTATTGGAGGTAAAATAGCTCCCATCGAAGTCTGCTAAATCTCAATCTTGGCAGAACCCCATTTAGGTCCAAGGTGCCCTTCAGTCCAAGGTTCAATCAAGCTAGTCACCTAGTCTGGATGAGCTCCAAAGAGTTGGCCTCCAAATTTGGCTATGCTCAAAGCTTCAATCAAGGGTGGCTCATCCCAGAAATAACAACCACTCCTATCAATGTCTGATCTTGTATGTTCGTTGAGCTCCTTTTCTCCAACCCTCCAACTTTATCCCGATAAATACAAATCCTACCAAGACTACACTATGAACTTCGGTCGGACGAACTTGGGCCAACAAAAGGAATTCGTCACTCGCTTGGTTCTGATCTTCTATCTAAGATAAGCAATAGGATTCTCCACTAGCACTAAACCTCAGCACTGTCTAGTCTCGACTTTGGGCCAACCTTGAGTATTGGCCGAACTCTATTAGAGTAACTAAAGCATCTCTGTCGCAATCTTAATTGAAGAATCCATTATTCCTTTCTGACCTCAAGCTCTCCAGATCAACATACTAGTGCCTATCCTCGACCGACCTTGAAGGTGGCCGAGCTTCTAAAGGCTATTAAAGTAGTTTTGCCCAGGTTCAAACTCAAAACTTGATCTCCAAACTCATCACTCTCAACCCAAAGGCTAATCTCTAAGCTTAGTCCATGTGATCCTAAATTCTAATGGCTTAATCTTAGTACTAATGACTCAAAATCAAGCTCGGAAGCATCCGACCTTCCGTCCGAACTCTAGCAAACAATATGCAGCAACCTGCACTACAAAAATCTAGACTATTAGCTATGACAAAATACCATCATTAATAGTCCTTTTACCATTGCTAATGGATCCACCGTTGCTAATACCGTTGTAAAAGCCAATCTAAAAAACCTTGTCGCTAATTGGCACTATTAGTGATGGCAAACAAAGTCATCACTAAAAATACTATTAGCGATGGCTTTAAAGATAGAATAATTCCATCACTAATCTTTTTAATATAATTTTTTTAAAAATTTAAAAAATATTAACAATAGTATTTTCATGGTTAATGCTATCGCTAATAAATTAGCAACCAACACTACCGTTGCTAACGTTGCCTATAATTTTTTTAATTTTTAGATAAAATAATAAATATTATTTTAAGAAATATTCATGATGGTTTTTTTATCTCTAATGTCATCGTTAATAGTTATTAGCGATGGCATGTGCTATCGCTGATACCGATGCTAATAGTTAATTTTTTAAAAAAGTTAATAGTAAAGATTATGGCAATAGCCACATACTTATAAAGAACACTCTCCACAAATATAAAGGCATCTCACTAGAAAATTGAATGCATCATATTGGAGATAATTTAAATAACTAAATGTCAAAATTTATTTAACTAACAAATTCAACTGATAAATAAAATTTAAAAGTCTTACATCCATTCAACCCCAAATAATAGTCTTATAAAATATAATAATAAATCTAAATCTAAACTATGTTGATAGCCCAATAAGTAATGAATACCTTGGCTAGATATTTTATATGATAATAGAGGATGGAGAGTCAAAATATAATTTATCATTAGTTGGTGTACAAACATGATCAATTTTTTTTTCAAAACAAGAATTTAGTAATGCCAGTGTCTTTTAAATATTCATATTCAAAATTATACATTTAATTCAAAACTAATCATACTCAATAATCTAATTCAAAATAAATTCAAACAACTCATCAACCTTTAACTATGACCACATACACTAATATTATATGGCGAGGCCAGAATACCAAACACATACCCCATGATAGGGCCGGAATACCATACTTATATCTTGTGGTGGTGCCGAAATATATCCAAGTTGGGCTAAAATACCACACTTATATGCTACGATTGGGGTAGAAACAGAATCATGGGCTCAGTAATAGTTAAAGCTCTAATGCATAACCCCCAATTAGCAGGATTTAGAACATGGTCTGACTGAGAGTCTAAATCTAATTTATATCAAAACTCTTTTTCTAGAATAACACATATTTCATAATTAAATCAAAACTAATATGCATATATGATTTTTGATCAATAAAAAATTATAGTAATGATGGGAGAAATACTATTCCAAAATTTTACATCAATTTTCATTCAAAACATATTTTCATAGATTCATTAATCATATATAAATCCATTAATAATTTGTTCAATCTTTATGATTATATAAATAAAAAATTCAGAGAAGGTCAATCATTACTTATCTTATGAGCAAAATCAATTCATCAGTCCAATTAATTTCAAGAACCTATCTCAAAGCCCATTACCACTGAATTGAAAGTCTACACATCTTATTGTGTAAAAGCATAGACATGTCCTTGGATCTGGATTTTTAGATTTTTATCCTTATTTTGTTCAACTTTTAGGGCAGGCTGACTCTTAGATCTCTGGGGGCACACAGCTATTTTGTGACCTATCTTACCACATTTAAAGTGAGTACCAATGATAGAATTGCATTCGTAATCGACATAAGCTTTACACCACCTTGAACATTTGATGCTGTCTGCTGGCGTAGAGCTGTCACTCACTGATCTTTATTTGAACCCCTAGTATATTTACTATTCTACGCTTGAGATTCATTCATCCTACTTCATTTCTTTTGATTTCCTCCCTTTTAGCATGTTCTTCATTGACTTTCGTTTCAATTTTTATTGCTTTCTTCACCACATTTGTAACACTCCACCTGTAAATCCGGATGATGGTGCTACACCCCACCCTTATCTAAAGGTTAAGGAGATTTTAAACTATGCTAAACTACAATATCATTTAAACCTGCTTAACATAATTATCCCAAATTCTTCCCCAATCAACATATTCAATTCAATTTAACCTCTTGATCTACTAAAGCAAATATCATAACTTAACTCAACAATTACATAAGCAAATCCAAGGCTTCATTCACAATACCATACTTCATACATCCATTCTAATCATTAATCATCTTTTTAATACATGCCTTTATAAAAACAAACTAATACATATACAGATAATAGTATCTAATTTAACTAACTTAGCTATACAATCCTTCTCAAAATACATCTCTTTTATAAATTTATTCTCATCAGAAATACTTCCTCCACTAGAGGTACTAATACACATGCTGAAACATACCTCCTAACCCAGCTACTCCAAAAAATTGCAATTAGAAAGAGTGAGAGGTGAGACTTGGGGAAGTCTCAGTAAGTGGATAAACAATCTAACAATGAAAAATGGAAATGCTTAACTTGTAATTCAACATAACAATAACAACTGAAATATAACAACTGCTTTTTATGCTTCACAAAGCCAAAATATACTTCACAAAGCTGAATTACCCCACCGGGTTATAACAAAATACTAAATCATTGAAATATAAAATCTACTTTTATTGCTTCACAAAGCTGAAATATATCCCATTGGATTAAAGTAAAATATCAAGCCATGCCATGCCAATGCATGCTTCTTCCTCAGCTACCATCGACTGAATCCTAGAGCACCCCTTCAAGATAGCCGATGAGTAGTATGTCATGATGCCATTTGATATAAATGAGCCCCACTAGGCATTTTGATACACTGCCAAGCCCCACTAGGCATTCCAATACATTGTCAAATATCTGCCAAGTCCTAATGGGCATTCTCAAATATAAGACTGTGGAGGTGCCAGCTCATGCCAATGCAAATGCTTATGCAATGCAAGAATGCAATCCATAGGTTGATCACTCTTATGGATAATCTTTTTCAAAAGTACTCAACAAGTTAAAATTCTCAAAGCTGAATAGTAAGGGTCAACAATTTTAATCCTTGCTTTCATGCTTGCACAAATACATATATAAGCTGAAGGATATCAAAGTTAATTACTTTTCAAAGTTGTTTCCATAATAAAATACAATAAGCAAAGCACCAAGGTAAGATATGAAAACCACTCACCTCAATAGGCTACCAATTAATTTGATAATTCGAAGCATCTTTCCAAACCTTTTGTTTTCCTATATCATCAATAAACATTAATTAAAGTCATATCTTATGATTCAAAACCAAAAGTACATATGCTTTGCCTTTATACTCTTACTTTAGTCTTTCAACTATTCTTTTCTATTTTATCTTGATTCCTTTATCTTAGGTCTTGATAAACTTCCATACAACTCATAAATTTTCAGACATTTAATTCTATTTTCATTCTTATAATTGATTTTAGATTTAGCTAGTATCATTTTCATTCATAACTAAGCCATCTATCTGATTTCAGCATCATTAATAGAATAATTCATCTTCTAACTAAGCTTAAATTGTATAACTTACATTACTATAATCTCCCATCTAATAATAATACTTAGGAGATCAATTTAAATTTACTTTGTAGCTTAAGAACCTTACCTTAAATGACTAAAATACTGTTGCCAGTCAAAATCGATTCTTCTTTTCCTAATTTCAGCAACTTCCTCCTCCTCAATCCAATTTATCACTTAATTCTCTTTTTACTAGCTGATTTCTCTTTGATTTTCATCTAAAATGCTACCTCTCCCAACTCTGTTCACTCCCCTAACCCTTTTGTTTAACATAGGAACTCAAAACAACAAATAAAAGAAACATGTGGCTTTTAGTTTAGAAGAAATAATAGAATTTGCTAGGTGTCACCCCATCAAGAAGCTAACACACCTTTACCTCTCTCTTCTAGTTATGTGGCACAATCCAAGAAAGCCACCTATTAACTTATTTCCAAAAGAATCCATTTAAAATCCTCCTTTTAAAACCCCACGGCCAGCACCACTTTTCTATTCCTACTGACCGAGCTGGCTCAGCCCCAAATTGGGTTAGCTTGAATATCAACTGGATTAGCTTGAACTCAAATCGAGCTGGCTCTCTCACAAAAATAGAATATCCATCACTGTAGCCTAAGACTCGGGCTGGCTCAATTTCAATTCGGGTTAGCATAGATACTCCTGCTCTTCAAAATTTTACTTTTCATACTCTGCTCATAGCTTTACTCAATAAAAATGTAAATAAAAAATAACCCCCTATTTGGATTCAATAAAAATATCAAAAAAATTAAAATCCATAATAATAAGATATTAAAATTTGGGTTCTAGTTCAAATTATTTGAAACTCAAAACTTTTAAAACTTTCTTGCTTCAAAACGAATGGATTAAAGGGTTTAAAAGTTTATTAAAAGTCACTCTACAACTCACCAACATCTAAGAATCAATTATCATCAATTTATATTTAAAAAAAATTATATTTTATATAGCTCTCCATATAGGTGCTAGCTCTCAGACTTAGAAAATTCTCAGAATTCGCAATGATAGATAATCATAATTTGCACTCAAATCACTCCAACATACCAAAAATAAATTATTATGCCAAGCATACATGAACATAAATATTTTAATTTATTATTTTACTGATCTGAGATATTACAATATCTATATAAGTAGTTAATTTATATAGCATCACTTGCTTTTTAGTTTCTATCCTCGATTTCATCTCAAATTTATGCACTTGATCATGCTCATCCTCGACCAACCTCAAAATAAAGTTCGTTAGCTTTATAAATTTAGCTTCATATTCTACAACTATCATATTTCTTTATTTTAGATAAATAAATTTCTATTTTTTATGTCATTACACTCCAAAAAAAATACTGATTAGAAAATGCCATTCAAATTCTCTCCTAGAAGAGTTGCTCTCCATCATATTTATATTTATGTCCAGTTTGTACTGTTAGTTAAACACATTACCTTATAACAAATAAGTTTTCTAACAAATATTTTCATCATCGCGGCACTCTAAGACGGCAATTATCATCTCCATCTCCATAATTCAATTATCAACTTCCACAGATTCGATAGTCCCCGTGAAAACTAATCGAGATAAGCTTTTATAATTCTATAATATTACTTCACTGATCTTGCTGCTCTCCACATCATCGCAATGGTGATGTTTGTAGTTGCACTTACCATTGTTGTAGTAATTATTGTGGCAACTACTATTGTGATTGCACCATGCTGACTAATATCTTCCTTATTCGGGCTATAATTGGTTCTTGCTGCTCCATCTACATATTCCTAATAGGATCAATGACTCTTTTTTGCTGAGGGATACCACCAGCCTATTGAGGAGGATCATAATTCTGTTAGTTTGATATATTTTTAGCAGTACATCAAGCAAACTTTTTTATCCGACAAGGAGTCATCTTAATCTTATATGAACAACGAGCTTTCCAAAATTCTTTTGCAAAATTAAATATCTAAAATCATACTTTTATAAAATTTTAATCATGATTATTTTCAAAATAAAATCCTAAATTCTAAAATCCTTATAGCTGACATCGAAATAGTTTGATTTAGGACATCCATTTGATCAACTATAAATCAAGGATCATGCTAGGATGGTAGGATGTAATTGATGGTGAAATCTAATGATGATAGGCTTGATCAAGTTGAGGGCTGGCTATTCGATAGTCAAAAGTTAGGATCCTTTCATCAAGATCTATTAAGATTGTTGAAGGTTCTTTCTATGATTTAGAAAATCCTAAAAGAGAAACATAATCTAGAGATAGACACTTTTAGTGGTAGAAACTCGTAGAAAGAGAATATATGATTTTCTAGAGAGAAACTAGAAAGAGAAAGTGGAGAGAGGAAGATAAGAAGAAGTGGGAAGAGAGAGAAACTCTCTCTATCCTTTTTTTTATTGTTTTCTTTATTCTTTTTTCTTTCTTTCTATCTTTTTTTTCCTCACTTTCTCTCTCTTTCTTTGGCCCTATGGTGAAATATGGGATTACATCATTTATTTGTAGATTAGGGGAGCACCGTCAAAATGGTGTTCACTGGTAGTGATTGGGGTTGTCACGATGTAGCTAAAAGATCCAGACCGACAGTCTATGATGACTATTGGTACTAGGTAAATCAACAAACGAATGGGCAGAAGTCAAGGTAAAATAAAGGTTAGGATTTCTAAGAAAAATTTGGTGATTGCCCTAAAAAAATCAAGGTTCATCACCTAAAGAGGATGGCAAACCAAATAATCTTAAAAATTAGAGGATCCTACTTAGGTTCCTATGATGGTTGGCCCATGCTTTTGATGAACATGATGAAGCACCTTTAGAGAGAAGAAAAGGAGAGAACTCTGATGAATCTCCAGCTTGGGCCTCGGTCTTTTATGGGAAGAAGAGGGAAGCCCTCTTTCCTTAAAATTGGGCTAGAGGGGAGGAGTTAAACTCCTTCCAGTGGTTGTATTCGACTCTGATCAAGAGTTGATTGGTAAAGGAAGAGAACTCTAATGGGAGTTCAACTCTTCCACCCAGCATGTGCACGCATGTGTTGGCCCTCTTTTTTTGTAGTGCTCTAAAATTCATGGTAAATTCTTTTTGGGTTGTTTCTCTTTTTGTGGCCGGATCAGGCCCAAGTTGTTCGAGCCTGGGTGTCATATTCTCTCTCCTAAAAAAAATTCATCATTAAAATTTTTCTTGCCCAGTCTTCAAAAATTTAGGGTTACTTCTTTCTTAGATCATAATCATCCTATAATTTCATGATCAAGTCTTTTGTTATGATATCCCTTGAATCAAATTATTGTTCTAATCATTTTGAAAATAATTCAGACCAAAATGCTTTCGATGTGTACACTGATTCAAATCCATCAATATACTTATCTCAAATCTAAGTTTCTAAGTTATGTCAAAATTAATATTAGTTATTATTCCAATGCCCCTAGTGCCTTCCTGCCAACACTCATGTTTGATTTTATTTGTCATGATTTTTTCACTTATACTCGGATATCATATTAATTATCACACACACCCATCTGAGATCATGAATCAAGGGTTCTTGTCAACCACCCACGCTTGTAGAGAATACTCTCAACAACCATGCAAGTTATCCCAACACGATATCATTTGTATCACAAAGGAGATAATTTGAATAACTAAAAGTTGAAATTTAATTAACTAACAAACCCAACTGAAAAATAACATTCAAAAGTCCAACATCTATTGAACCTCAATTAATAGTCCTATAAACTATAATGATAAAACAAAATCTAAACTATGTTGTTATTATCAAAACTTATTTCTAATTTCTAAAGCAGTACCCACATGCATAACAAAGCATCTAAATCTGAAAAAAGAAAAAGAGAATAATGAGATTGATAACCCAATAAGCAATAAGTATCTTAAATAGATAATTTATGTGACAACATAGGATGCGATAGTCAAAATATAATTAATCATTAGTCGGTATGCAAACATGATCAAATTTTATTTTCAAAATATAAATTCAAAAATATTAGTATCTATCAAATTTTCATGCACATAATCACATATCTGATATGAAATCAATAATATAGATAGAGGCCTCAATGGCTCGATGCACGAACTGTCACATGAACTATATATCTAATGGTTAGATAGGGACCTTAATGGATTAAAGATCGATGCTCTGAACCATCTTTATGCATCCTTCAGTTCACTTTCATCCAATCTAATACTTTCAAAATGTTGGGGATAGCAATAAGCTCTTCACATATGATTCTTAGTTTATAACTAGAGAAATCAATTTTATGAGCACTTAGCGAGAGGTTGTTGTTGTTGAAAAATATTTTCTAAAGACAATCATCTAAGTAGTAGATGATTGAAATTAGTATGTAAATTATCTCATAATAATAGTTATTTGGTCGGTTCATCATAAAAGTTCTATCTTACTTAAATGAACTCCTAAATTATGATGAAGTCCTTAGAACCATAATCAATCGATAAAGAAGAATTTATTGAATGATTCTTAAATTATTCATGACCAAATGATAAGTTATTAATATGGACAATAACTTATCGAGTGTAGATCATTGTATGTCATATATGTTGATTGTCCTCATAACCAAGTGGTGTGGAGACACGTATGGCATCTAGATAAGATGTAGGAGTACATCTGCACTGAACGTGACCAATGTAGCACTCTACTGTCAAGAATAGCTAGCTAAGGCCAATGCGTATAAGTGTCCCTCTGATCTGAGATCACCATGGTGACTTGCAAGAAACTCACTATACTTTGATGTCGGACTACCTGTATTTCTAATATAGGTTTGAAAGGTTTCTGAGTATAGTCAAATACTTGTTATGTCGGTTTATGAGTCATGATAGGATTGACTACTCTGATTAACTTCAGAAAGAGAATGACTTGATGTGTTTCAATTTAGCAAAATCTAGGCCTGGATAATCCTCGTGAGGAGTCATGGGATTTGCGAAATTTTAAGATACAATAGAGATGACTTGTATGAGTGCTTGACAGCATACTCAAAGTCATCTTAAGCATTATTGATCATAAGGATGAATTATATAGTAACCATGGACCAGAGTTCTAAGAATATTGCTATGCATACATTCGACCTATCCGGACATCGAAAATCATTGCTAGATGCTAACTTCGATTAGTACAAAAATTGATTTCTATGCTATCGACTTAGGTTCGAACCTATAGGGTCACATACATTAGAGCTTATAATCTAATCAGATGGTTAATCGATGATTGAGAATTGTTGTAAGGTTAATCCATCAATACGATTGATGTTTGACCTAATACAAGTATTGTAGAAGGATCGATTAGCAATTTGATTACTAATTGATTAAATTTGATTGAGCAATCAGGCTGAGATCAAGTCTAATTAAATTAGATTCAATTAGAATTATTTTAGACTTAATTAGATTAAGTCTAGTTGGTTTATTGGATAAGCTAATTGCAAGAAAGAATAATTCCTTGTTTGACTAGGACTTGGGTGCATCTAATTGATTTAAGATTTCAATCAAATTTAAATCTTAATTTAATATGATTTAATTAGGCTCCTAGTTGGACTATGATCATTATTAATTGAGTTGCATTTAATCAATTTTAAATAGAATTTAAATTAAATTCAAATCTATTTTGACCTAGTCAAACAAGAGGAGTCCTAGTTGGACTGGGACTCTCTCTCTTTCTCTTGCACCTAATAAAGCCCATGACCACTTATTAATTCCAAAATTTTTACATGAATTCCCATGCCTAAGAAAGCTTCTTCACACCCCATATTTCTAGTTATTTGGGATATGTTTTGACTTGGTCAAAACTAGAAAGAGGTTAGGATTTATTTCCTACTTGGAAGAGTCCCCCTTGACCTAAACTCTTCCCTCCTCTTGTGAGTCCACTTTTTCCACACCATGTTTTTTTTGTTCTGCCCTTTCTTCCCTTGCTTTTGTTGTGAGTTTTAGATTTTTCATGCCAAGAAATTAGGGAGGGGGCGTCCCCCTTAACTACCTTATTTGAAGGGTTTGACTAGGTCTTTGTCCTAGTTTTTGACTCTTGTATGGCATCTCCTATTTGATAGGAAAGGGCATAAAAAATGCTAGGGTTCCACATGAAGAAGGCAGAAGAAAAGGGCTAGAGGGTGTGGGGTTTTGGGCATCTACATCCTTGGAAGAAAAGTCTTCATTAAGACATGAAAAGTTCATGTCTTGGTAAAGACAAAGGTAAGAGAAAATGTCTTCTCTCATTATTTTCTTTCTTGGTTTATGTTCTTAATTTTTCTTTATGATTTTTATATGATAAAAATCTAAGAGAGAGAAAGTGAGATGGCATGAGGATCTGGGCTTCAAGGTGTTGGAGCATAGTGATCATCTTTGGACAAGATCTGATCATATCCTGATGAGAGAAGAAGAAGAGAAGAACGTCTTCTCTTAGGATTTCTTTGAGAATCCTTCTTCTCTATATTTTTATGAGAATTTTTTATGATAAAATCAGAGATATTAGATCTAAAAACTTAGAAAAAATCCTAGAGGTGGTCTCCTCTTGTCCTAACATAGAGATGTTTTTAGGACATCAATCATTGATGTCTTGAAGGAGAAGATTTATCTTCTCTTAGGATTTATTTTTTCTTATTTTTATTTTTTTGATTTTTGGAAGATCCAAGTATTGGATTTCTTTCTTATTCCTCATCATGTTCTTCATCTCTTGGAGTATCCAAGAGATCCAAGGAACATATATTTGATTAACCATCATGAGGGATCCATGAGAAGCTAGCACTACGAGCGGATCTTCATTCGATGAACCTCCGATTTATTTTGCAGGTTTGTGTGGATCACCTGTAGTGGTTGGACGTGTATGCAATTCTAAAAGTAACCACAAAAATCAACCACAAAGTTTTCGACCTATGCAAAGGTAAGAGATCTGATCTCTTGGTAACCTAGATATGATCTAGGTTTGATCTAGAATTATTCTAGATCTAGGTATTGATTTAATCAATACCAATTATATTTAATTTATTTTTTGATTTATACTTATATTATGATATATTATAGGTTCTTGACATAGGGTTTTGTAATCTGATTACATGCATAATGTAGATTAAATTATTTAATCTATATCTTTCACTTCTTTAATTTTAAAAAAGTTTTGAAATCTATGCATGAAACCCTACATGTTTATCCAATAGTGGTATCGAAGCATCCAAGTTCTTTTATAATATGTTCATATATGTGTAAGAATAAATTTAAAAATTAAAATTAATTAAAGATTGTACATACTGTCATAAGATTGTCCTGTTGTAAGGTTAACCCCTTACAATGAAAAGGTTGTCCTAGTATGTGCTGATTTGAATCTGAATCTTGAATAATTTAGATTAGATCTAAAAAAATTTATGATTTAAATTTTTAATTTAAATTTAAAATTAAATAGATATTAGGTCTATTTTAGATTATTTAGATTAGACCTAAATAATATCAGAATTGCACATACTACCATAAGGTTGTCCTGCTATAAGGTTTATCCCTTACAGTAAAAGGATTGTCCTAGTATGTGCTGATTCGAAAAACCTAAATCATAAATTTATTAGATGAGATCTATAATAATTTTTGATTTATTTTTAAATTTTGAATCTAATATTAAATGATTTTTTTATCTAATTTTGATCATTTAAATGAGATCCATGTGATATGTTTCTTGTTTTGATCAAGATTTTCATGTTGCATATGTTGATATGTAGCTTCATTTTTTAATCTAGTTTACATATGTATGAAATCTAAATTTTATAAAATTTAAATTATGAACTTACTTTCTGCAGAATTCTAGATTCGAAATCCTAGGACATGATCGAAATATTGAAACAAATTAGATCTAAATCCATCATTTGAATTTGATTCAAAGTAAAATGTTTATAATTTAAAAAATATTTTAAATAATAAAATTAGAAATTAGTTTTAAGATTTCATAAATCCAAACCCATAAGATTTGAATTTAATTAAGAATTAAGGATCTAGGTTTGTGATTTAAAGATCCTAAGATAATTTCATAAAATATGGGTTAAAGAAAAATAGGTTAGCTTTGATCAGTTCCTTAACTGGGTTAAACCTAGGGTTAGATTAAATATGGACTTAGTTAAAAAATTAATCAAATCTAATTAATAGTTAATTAGGATTAGGTCATTTCTTTAGATCAATTCAATAGTTATAGTTGATCAAAGTCTATACATCTAACAAATGGATACTGATCATGGCTCAGTGGTCGAGCTTGAGTCTTTAGGCAAACCAAATCAAAATTGATAAATTGATTGGTGTCTAAGGTAAGTCTGACATTCCAGACTGATGGTTTTTAAATGACAGTCTGCTTATCTGATCATTTTTTATGATGTCTAAGGCAAGCCTTGGCAGACCCTTCCACCGATCTCACTTATCTGACTAATGTGGTTAATTAGCTTTTGATTAGGTTGCTCATTGATTCATGCTAACCAATGTCACATAGAAAATCAGTGAGACTGATTTCATTCAGTGAGACTGATCTAGGTGCCCATGGACTGAAATTGATCCTAGTCCTTGTTGATGACTTGAGAAGTCAATGGGAGGACCTGACTTGGTAAAGTCAGTAGGAGCAAATTAGTCCATATCCTTTCTATCTTTAAATCACTAATAATTTAAATCCTCTAAAATTATTAGGTCCTTAAAATGATAAAATTATGGAGATAATTGAGTCATAGCCTCCTATTAAGGTGTGTGATAATGGGTCCATTAACTCAATAATCATTGTAGGCCCAAAGGTCTGGTGCTTGTTGACTAATGAAATTATTATCCATCATATGATGACTTGGATGTGTCTCTCTAATGGTGGTTAGGTTGGCCAATCAAAGTTGGGCTTAATTCTTCATTGGTTAGATGCACCAAGTATGATCATGTTAATGGTTTGACCTAATCAGATCCTTAGAGTTGAGGCCAAAGCCTACTAATTAGATTTCTGGGGCAAAATTAAATTACTAAAAGTTGTTTCGAAAAATAATTGATTATGAACCTATCCTTAGATGTACATAGATTAGCCAACCAAAGTTGGCCTCATGTGCAGTCTATGCAAATTTGAGTACCTACTAGGGAATTAAAGTAATTTCTTGAATTGAAGGTAGAGGCTACCAATTCGAATGAAATAGTGGAAGAACCTTTAGGCTAAAGTCCAAGTCTCTAGGCTTAATATAATTCATATACTTAGGTCATTATTCTCTTTTCTCAAAATAAGACTAAACTCTAATTGCTCCTATCACTGTTAGACAGTGATGACTTATGGGATCCAACTTTGATAATTAGTATCGAAAGTTGAATTTGGTTCGATAGTATGAATAGGTTCATACTGGGGTCTCTTAGTTCAGTAAAAATAATTAGTCCAAAATTGACCCAAATCAGGCATAGTGCTTCTACTATTAGAAGCAAGGTCATAGAAAAAAGAATTATCTTGCTTCCCTTGACCATAACAGGGTGAACATGAGAAATGAGCAAGAGTTGTTTATCAAGGATATTACATGATAATACATTGAAATTTCTCTATATGAAATTCTGCTACTTGGATATGAGATATCGATAGTTCTATGTAATTTATTGCAAAAACTATAGGTAAGTGAAATGTTTGAAAATGGTGAGAAATATCTAAACATTTTGGATGGAAGTCTTGTTCTAATCCTAGCTTTAGAAATTATCAAGCTTATTTTCAAAAGATATCATTTTGAGTGATTGTCATTATTGTCTATTGTTTATGATAAATATAATCTCTATTAGCCTTTTGGTTAGAGATGGTTATCATTTATCAATAAAAAAGATTGTTATGATATTATTATGAATAATATTATAATAATACATGGATAATAAAAAAATAATATTTAACATTTACACAGCCTGTTAAATGTACAGACCTAAGTTAGATTATGGCATGGATGTCTATCTTTGGCATTATAGGCTTAGTCATCCTGACGAGAATAGGATAAACTGGTAAGCTTGAGAGAAAAATCTCGACATCAATGATTGTGAATCATTGATAGCCTGTGAATCTTGTCTTCTTGGAAAGATGATAAAGTCATCTTTTACTAAAAAAGATGAAGAAGCCGATAAAGTTCTAAGTCCATACATAGTGATGTATGTGGACCTATAAACTTAAGTGCCAAAGGAAGATATTAATATTTAATTTCAAATGACCTATCTGAGTATGGGTGCATCTGGCCCGAATTATTTGAAATGTTCAAATGATTCATTAATAAAATAGAAAAATAAACTAGATAAGGTATTAAAACTCTTCGATCAGATCAAAGAGGTGAATATTTATCCGATAAGATTGTGACGTATCAAGGAGAGAATAGGATTCTCTCCCAGTGGATTTCTTTTCAAAACATAGTGTATTTAAAAGAAAAAAAATTGAACTTTGTTAGACTTGATTCAATCCATGATAGGGTTCACTTGTCTACCTACTTCAGGGTTATGCTCTTATGGCTACTAGCTTTACTCTAAATTTATACCCAGTAAATCTATTGTAAAGGCTCCATATGGGATATAGATTAGGCATAGACCTAGACTCTCTCACTTTTGGATTTAGAGTTGATCAGCTTATGTCAAATATTTGCACATAGATAAACTTAGATCCTAGTCCAATAGGTATTTAAGGGTGATTAATTCTACCATATTGAAGATCATGAAATGTTCATCAGCAATAAGGGCATTCCTTTTGGAAAGAAGTTCCTTAGAGAAGGAATTAATGTCCATAAAGTTGAACTTGGAAAAGTTTGACAGGTAGAAAAGAACCAACGTAATCTAGTAAATTTACAGAATCGAATTTGATCATATCAAACCTAAAGCCCATTAAAGTGTCACCTTTAAGAAGATCCGGTAGAGTACCACATTAGTCGGATAGATACTTCAGTATCTAGGTCTGGAACGGCAATCCTATTGAGCTTGATGAGAACAATAAGGATCCAATCATCTATAGGGATACAATGCAGTGATCTGACTATGAGAACTCGCTTGGAGCTACATGATCCAAATTGAAGTCCATGAAAATCAATAGTATATGGACACTAGTTGATTCACCTGAAGGGATAAAATCCATTGGGTATGAATGAATTTTTAAAAGGATTAGAGTAGTACAGACGAGAAGGTAAAGACCTGTAGAGCTTGTTTGGCTATTATCTCAGAATTCGAACATACGTTCTGAACGTATATCTTTATTATGAACAAAGACAAATCCTATATTTATAATTGGGCAAAATATTTTGTAGTGTTATTTTTTGTGATGTTTGAGGATAAAATTTTTTTAATTAGGAATGGCATTCCAATACTATAAGGAATAGAGATTTAGCTGTCATCTTATTTCTTCATGTACGAGACCATACATGGTATACTCACTAGAGGCAGTAAGCAGATACTAGTTTGATCTAAGTGAGAGCCACTGAAAGATTGTATAGACAATCCTTAAGTATTTAGAAAATACTAAGGTTCAATGACTCAAATATAGAAGTACCGACTTAAAACATGAGGATATTTTAATTTTAGTCAAAATAAGATGACAACAAGAGAATGTCGAGTCATACCCTAATTATAGGAGCAATCTGCTGGAAAGGTTCCAAGCAGTATACTTTAGCCTATTCAGTTAGTGATGTAGAGTACATCGTGGTATATGATGCTGCCATATAAGCTGCATAGTGTTAGATTTATGTGCCTTAGATGCCAGAATTGGCTGACACTTGTAATACACTTCTTAGGGCAAAATTATAATTTTGACTATAATCAATAAAATGGATTATTTTCTATCACATATGTGTATTTAGTGTCTATGATACATCCTTTGAGTTAATGGTAATGATAATTCATATTTTCAAGAGTTGAAAATTTAAGACATGAATAATCATTATTAACTCATAAAATGCTCCCGACCATAGGATCATCACAAGGATGGTGATTGATCCGGAAGGTTGGTGTACAATCACTTCTCTTTAGTAGATGAGTCTTGAGTCTACGGTGTGGAGACACTGGAGTGAGAGTACAGGTACTCGTTAGAGAACGAGGGCACTGAGCGTGACCACCTCGAGTAGTCATTAGGAAGTCTACCTTCTCGTCAATGACTGACTCGATGCTGCAGTAGTGTGTCTGGTTCTTTGACCTGAGGTGCATCAGTAGTTCACCTTGAGGGTGTTATAGTTTGACTACACCATTACTCGATCTCCTAGCCATATGGAATCCTGAGGTGTATGTTGGCTATAGCATGTTCATTGTAGGAACTGGATAGCATCAAGATGGAATCTATCTACCTCGGTGGTAGAGGAGCAGCCCTATGATAATCATGAGAATCAAGTCCAGAAGCCCATGGCCATGGCAGAGTGAAATAATAGAAAGAGTTTCTATTTAGCTTTTCACATCAAACCTGAATCGAATGATTACATCATATGATAGAGACTAGGGTTTGACGAGTTCACCTAAACCCTAATCTGATCGGGGCTCAAGATAGAAGAACTTAATCACACAGGTAGCTGCACCAAGAGGTTCGCATTCAGCTCTGATTGGTTGCCACCATATACTGCTAGGTGTCACTGGTGGATTTTGGGAGCAATTAGAATGATTTAGATGATCGATCATTCTAGCTGTTCGAATCAGAAGAGTTCTGATCCATCGAAAGGAGTTTCGATGATGTCAATGATAGAGATCATGACATATCCCATTACCATACAGAATTGAACCTAATTGGGTCACACAAATAAGGGTTTGAATCTGGTGATCATCAATTGAACTAATCCAGTTCAATTGATCTGAATGAGATTCAATTAGGTTCAAGAAAATCGTGCTAGCACTCGATTGAACCTAACGTTCTTCTTTTACTATCATAAATAAGTTGTCCTGACTGAGCCAAAGATATTTGTGCTCATTCAGAGGCCTTCACCTGGTCTGACTGGAGTCTATCCAGGTCAGAGAAGGGTTGTCTTATTTTGTAAGACAATACCTACCATTTTTGGTCACCTGCCATTTCTCATCCTTTGACTTTAGTCAAAAGTTGACCTTTGACTGGTCAAATGTTGACCATTAACACTTTAACTTTTTTCCACGTGTCATGCACCTATTAGAGGACTGGTGGGGGCTTGTCCCCCTACTAGAACCTGGCAAGGAGGAGGGCACATGCCACCCTTGGCGTGTGTCCAAGCAGGAGGTGCCCAGGAGTCCCTATTGGATAGGGACTCCATCTCCTTTTTGGATTCCGATTAGAGTTCTCCTAAGAACCAACTTTGACTGATCTTAGGCGCCATCTAAGGAGGAATCCAGGGGACTCTATTCTCACCAATCAGATTTAGATCTGATTTCACAAAGGGTTGTGATTGGTTGGGAAGAAGAGGAGTTGGATCACGCTTAGTCTATAAATAAGACCCTACGCCCAACTCAAAGATCATCGTAATTCTCCACATCCCAAGGCTGCTTCTCCTCTCCTCCTCCATGCCAAAGCACCTTCTCCCTCTCCTCTCCACATCCAAAAGAGTTTTGGGTCCTTGGTTGGTGCAATTCAGATGAGAGAAAGGCGACCCAAAGCTAGAAGGCTACGCCGCTGCAAAGGACAACTGCTGATCTTTGAAAGGAGTTTTAAAGATCCTCCAGATCAGATCTAGATCTGATTTTTGGAGACATGATAGAGAAGAAGAGGATCTCTAGATCCAGCCTGAGTGGATATTGGTAGAGGTCAGGCACTTGCATGGCTAGATCCAGAACCTTTCGCTGCATACAGGATCATCAATGGGTAATAGGATTACCCACTTCAAGGTAAATTAAATTTGATTTAATTTATCTAAATTTTATTTTATTATTAAAATAATAAGAATTAGATTTAAAATATTTTAAATCTAATTATAATTAAAGAAAAAAATTTTGAAATATATCTCTTGATCTGATCAGATCTGAACGAATCTGATCCGAGAAATCAGGATTTTCCTTCAACTGGTATCAGAGCCATGGTTCTAAAGTATTTGGATCTAATTTCAAATTTATTCTAACCAAAAAATAAGTAATTTCAGATGTCACATGAGATGTGATCATATCTAAAATAAAAAAAAAATAAAATTAAATGATTTGGATCTAAGATTAGAAAATATGCATGACTAGTTCTAAAATAGAATAGTTCTATAGAATAGTCTTGTATGTTTTTAATTTAATTTGATTAAATCATATTTTAGATCTATTTATTTATTATTTTTTTATATTATAATTATTATAATAACATCTAAAAAATAGTAAATAAAAATTATTTAATTTTAAACATCATATGAGATATGATTGATGCATGTCTAGACTAGTTGTAGAATAGTTCTACATAGTTGTCTAGATTAAAATTTATTTTGATTTGATCAATTTAAATTTAATTTTTTAGATTATTATGAGATAATTTAGATCTAAAAATATGCATGATTCGATACATGAGATGTATGCAAAATATGCCATGATTAGATCTAATTTGTATATGAGATATATGATATAGATCTAAAACTGTTTTGTAGTATTGCATGTTCCTGATTAAGACGTTCCTCTTGGCTGTCCGATCATAAGAATGAAGAAGGGTTTAAGGCCCTCTTCTCCCATTCGATGGGATATTCTTATAACGTATAGGGGTGCTGCGCATTCGTCCTTAATCAGAAACCCAAAACTTACTTTCTGCAAAACCCTAGATCCTAAAATCCTAGGATTTATTGTACATTTTTTGTTTATGAACCCTACTTAATTAAAAATTAAGATTATAAAATATTAATTAGGTCTAAAATTGAGAATTTTAGATCTAAAATATATTCATAATATTGGGTTCGGGCTTGGGTAGCTCAATTAGGTCTAAGCGGTTGATCAAACCGAATCAAGAGTTGGTTAGATGGGATCAACAACGCTTAAATTGACCAGCCTAATAGGATTAAGTCTGGGTCAAGATTGAGTCACAATCAAACAAGACCTAATTAGGCTCAGAGGTTAGAGTCTGGATTGTAGGCTAACCCAATTGGTTCTAGCTCAACAATTTGGTGTCTAAGGTAAGTTTGGCACATACGACCGACTGGTTTTTAATTGGAAGCTACTCGACCTGAATGCGTTCTTGTACGAGTTAATGGCATATTCCTTCCATCGGTCTCACTTACCTGATCATATCTATTGACATAGTTTTGATCTGAGATGGTCAATAATCTGAGCTAACCCATGCCACTAGGTTAGTCATAATTGTTATGACTATGACAAGTCTAGTTTAATGAGACCTGAATCAATTCTCCCTAAGAAAAGATTAAGTCTGAGGTCTTCCACCATTGTAGATGTGCGGGCCCTTCCTGGGGTTGATTGTTCTCGACTGGATACAGTGGCTCAGTTGCACCGGGAAGACGCAACCATGTCTATTAGGCATTGGATGCTATGGGCTGGAGGATGAGTTGGGCTCAATATTCTGGATACGGTGAGAGACTCAATTAGGAATTCAGTCTGTGCAAATGGTGGGTCTGACTTAACTAAGGAGTGGATCAATATTCCAGATATGGTGAGATTCATGAATTAGAGATCAAGTTTGGGTGCACCATGATTAGAGAATCATTGAACAAGAGTTGTTCACTCATTGGCTAATCCATCACCAATAACCGTTAGGTGAGGTGATGAGTCAATTGGTGAGATCGCACCACCCACTAGAAATCATTAATCGTGGAGATTTTCGCATCTCTACAAAGGGAGTGTAGGGATCCAAAAAAATAGTAGGAGATAATTTATTTAAAAATAAAATTTTTAAACAAATTGGTCAAGTCATAATTACAATATCTAACTAGAATCTTTGACTCTCTACAGAAAAATATCTACGTCCAACCCATTAGCACGTATCCTAGACACACATAGACTGACCGGATCCAATTATAAAGATTGGCTTAGAAACTATAAAATAGTTTTGGGTTTCGAGAAGTTAACTCATGTATTGGACCAGGACCCTCCCACCTTACCAGCCCGTCCATCCACTGAATAGAGCGCATTCTAAAAAAATGGATAGATGAAGATAATAAGGCCAGATATTACATGTTGGGCTCGATGTCTGATGAGCTCCAGCGCCAACATGAAGATATCGAAACTGCTCGCCAAATGTTGGCTCACCTGCAGGAGATGTTTGGTGAATAGAGTCATGCAGCCTAAGTATCAAGTCACGAAATGACTTTTTAAGGCTAAGATGCATGATGGGCAGTCAGTCCAAGATCACTGTCTAATGATGATCAAGGACATGGAAGAGCTTGAGAAGCTCAGTGTGAAGTTAGACTTGGATCTGCAGAACGATATTATTCTGCAATCCTTGACTGATGCATATGGGCAATTCATCATGAATTACCACATGCATAAACTTCAAAATTCTTGGCCGAATTAATGAATATGCTGGTCACCGCTGAGCTTTCTATGAAAGGTTCTAAAGGCTCAGTTCTTGCTATGGAACGGACTTCTTTCAAAAGAAAGTCTTATGGAAAGAAAAAGAAGTCTGCGAAAAAGCAGAAGGTGGAAGGAACAAAGAAGAAGAAGGCAGAGCCGAAGAAAAAGGCCAATGTTAAAGGAAAGTGTTTCCATTGCAACAGCGATGGCCATTGGGTCTAATCTTACGACTTCTTCTACATCCAGTTGGGTGCTTGACTCTGGTTCTAGTGCTCATCTATGCACTTCCATGTAGGGTCTTGAGGATAATAGAAGGCTGAGGGATGGAGACATGATCCTACGCGTCGGTAATGGAGCAAGAGTTGCTGCAGTAGCCGTGGGAACATACCCTCTTCGATTACCATCTGGTTTAGACTTAGTTTTGAAAGACTGTTATTATGTGCCTGCAGCTAGCAGAAATTTGATTTCTATTTCATGCTTAGCACAAGAAGGTTATGTGATTACCTTCTTTAAGGACCATTGTAACATTCTTTATGAAAGAAATAAGATTACAAATGGTTTCCTTATTAACGGTCTTTATCAGCTACATATTGATGTATCTGTTCTAACTATCGAGCAAAATGTGAATGCCAAACGACCTAGGGATAGTCCAAATGATAGATATCTATGGCACCTTGAGATTAGGTCATATAGCAGAAGATAGGATCAACAAATTGGAGAAAAATGGGCTATTGAGTCCATTGACTTTCGAGTCATATCCAACTTGTGAATCTTATCTTCAAGGCAAAATGACTAAACTCCCTTTTGTTGGACATGGGGAAAGGGCCACAGATCTCCTTGCCCTAGTACATACTGATGTGTGTGGCCCATTTGATGTGCCGACTAGAGGCAATTTTGTCTACTTCATTACCTTTACCGATGATCTGTCTAGGTATGGGTATGTGTATCTTATGAGACACAAGTCTGAAGCTTTTGAAAAGTTCAAAGAATTCAGACATGAAGTAGAAAAATAAACTGAAAAACCCATTAAGGTTCTTCGATCAGATCGAGGAGGTGAATACCTTAGCCTGGAAATTTCTAGACTATCTTAAGGAAAATGGCATAGTCTCTCAATGGACTCCACCAGGAACACCTCAACTCAATGGAGTTTCAGAACAGAGAAATCAGACTCTATTGGATATGGTTCGATCCATGATGAGCTTCACAGACCTTCCTAATTTTCTTTGGGGACACTCATTGTTAACTTCAATTTATCTACTGAATAGGGTTCCCTCTAAAACCGTTCCTACCACACCGTATGAGATATGGCATGGTAAGAAATCAAGTCTGAGTCATCTCAGAATTTGGGATTGTCCGGCTCATGTCAAAAGACAACAAGCGGACAAGTTAGAGTTTAGGTCCTTCAGAGCTCGATTCATAGGATATCCTAAAGAGTCATTAGGATACTATTTCTACATTCCAGAAGACCATAATGTGATTGTGAGTCGACATGCCATCTTTCTTGAAAAATAGTTTATTCAAGATAGCGGCATTGGAAAGCAGATTAAGCTTGATGAGAAAGTCTCACAAGTACAACGAGCTAAGGACCAATTGGAACCAAATCAGGTTGAGCCAATAAGAACACTACCTCCTCCACCTCGTAGATCGAAAAGAGTTTTCCGTCCCCCTAAAAGATACTTAGGTATTATTTCAGAGGAAGTAGAGGAAATGTTCCTCGTAGGTAATGGTGCTCATGGTGATGATCCCAAAACCTACAATGAGGCGATATCAGATATCGACTCCGAGAAATGGCTAGAGGCAATGCAGTCAGAAATTGACTCGATGCACTCAAACCAAGTCTGGACCTTGGTAGATCCACCAGAAGGTATAGTACCTATTGGGTGTAAATGGATCTTCAAGAGAAAGATTGGTGCAGATGGGAATGTGGAGACATTCAAGGCTAGACTAGTGGCAAAAGGTTATAGTCAATGCGAAGGCATTGACTATCAGGATACCTTTTTTCCAGTGGCTATGCTAAAATCCATCCGCACATTGCTTGCCGTTGCAGCCTATTTCGATTATGAAATATGGCAAATGGACGTGAAAAATGGCATGTTCTTGAATGGATATCTTGAGGAAGATATCTATATGGAACAGCCGCTAGGTTTCACATCCAGTGATACTGATCACAAGGTTTGCAAGCTGCAAAGGTCCATATATGGACTTAAGCAAGCATCTCGGAGCTGGAACACTCATTTCAATGATGTGATCAAAATATTTGGTTTCATCAAAAATGAAGAGGAACCATGTGTCTTCAAAAAGGTCAGTGGGAGCGCTGTTGTCTTCCTCGTATTGTACGTGGATGACATCCTCCTTATTGGGAATGATATTCCCATGTTGATGACCAGTCAAAATATGGTTGTCCAAGGAATTCTCCATGAAAGACCTAGGTGAAGCATCCTTTATTCTAGGAATTAAGGTCTATAGGGATAGACCGAATAGGATGCTAGGACTTTCACAGAAGATGTACATAGAGAAAGTACTAAAGAGGTTTAGTATGGAAAACTCTAAGAGGGGATTAATACCCTTCAGACATGGTATTCATCTTTCCAAGAAGATGTGCCCTAGCACACCTGAGGAAATAGAATGCATGAGCAAGATCCCTTATGCTTCTGCAATAGGGAGCCTCATGTATGCCATGCTATGTACACGACCTGATATAGCCCATGCTGTGAGTGTCACAAGCAGATATCAGTCAAATCCAGGTGAAGAACACTGGACTTCTATGAAATGTATCCTTAAGTACTTGAGAAGAACTAAGGATATGATGTTGGTCTTTGGTAACGGAGAACTCCAAGTCCAGGGATACACAGACTCGGATTTCATGTCCGATATAGATGATCGAAAGTCGACATCTGGGAGTCTGTTTGTGTGCAATGGTGGTGCTGTCAGCTGGAAGAGTTTCAAGCAAATGGTGATAGCAGATTCCACCATGGAAGCAGAATATATCGCTGCATCAGAGGCTGCGAAGGAAGCATTCTGGTACAAGAAGTTTGCTGCAGAAATTGGAGTAATGCCATCAGATGCCATTCCTCTATACTGCGACAACAATGGCGCCATAGCCCTTGCTAAGGAGCCGAGGTCTCACCAAAAATCCAAGCACATTGAGCGGCGATACCACCTCATCCGCGATTACCTCGAGAAGGGTTATGTCGAGGTCAAGAGAGTCAACTCCACAGATAATGTGGCAGACCCACTTACAAAGCCGTTGGGCCAGCAGAAGATCGAAGCCCACCTTGAGAAGATGGGACTTAGACTTGTAGCCAATTGGCTTTAGGACAAGTGGGAGATTGTTAGATATATGTGCCCTAGAAGCCAGAATTGGCTGACACTTGTAATACACTTCTAGGGGCAAAATTATAATTTTGACTATAATCAATAAAATGGGATTATTTTCTATCACATATGTGTATTTAGTGTCTGTGATACATCCTTTGAGTTAATGGTAATGATAATTCATATTTTCAAGAGTTGAAAATTTAAGACATGAATAATCATTATTAACTCATAAAATGCTCCGACCATAGGATCATCACGAGGATGGTGATTGATCCGGAAAGGTTGGTGTACAATCGCTTCTCTTTAGTAGATGAGTCTTGAGTCTATGGTGTGGAGACACCGGAGCGAGAGTACAGGATACTCGTTAGAGAACGAGGGCACTGAGCGTGACCACCTCGAGTAGTCATTAGGAAGTCTACCTTCTCGTCAATGACTGACTCGATGCTGCAGTAGTGTGTCTGGTTCTTTGACCTGAGGTGCATCGGACAGTTCACCTTGAGGGTGTTATAGTTTGACTACACCATTACTCGGTCTCCTAGCCATATGGAACCCTGAGGTGTATGTTGGCTATAGCATGTTCATTGTAGGAACTGGATTGCATCAAGATGGAATCTATCTACCTCGGTGGTAGAGGAGCAGCCCTATGATGATCATGAGAATCAAGTCCAGAAGCCCATGGCCATGGCAGAGTGAAATAATAGAAAGAGTTTCTATTTAGATTTTCACATCGGACTTGAATCGAATGATTACATCATATGACAGAACTAGGGTTTGACGAGTTCACCTTAACCCTAATCTGATCGGGGCTCAAGATAGAAGAACTTAATCACACAGGTAGCTGCACCAAGAGGTTCGCATTCAGCTCTGATGGGTTGCCACCATATACTGCTAGGTGTCACTGGTGGATTTTGGGAGCAATTAGAATGATTTAGATGATCGATCATTCTAGCTGTTCGAATCAGAAGAGTTCTGATCCATCGAAAGGAGTTTCGATGATGTCGATGATAGAGATCATGACATATCCCATTACCATACAGAACTGAACCTAACTGGGTCACACAAACAAGGGTTTGAATCTGGTGATCATCAATTGAACTGATCTAGTTCAATTGATCTGAATGAGATTCAATTAGGTTCAAGAAAATCGTGCTAGCACTCGATTGAACCTAACGTTCTTCTTTTACTATCATAAATAAGTTGTCCTGACTGAGCCAAAGGAGTTTGTGCTCAATCAGAGGCCTTCACTTGGTCTGACTGGAGCCTGTCCAAGGTCAGAAAAGGTTGTCTTATTTTGTAAGATAATACCTGCCATTTTTGGTCACCTGCCATTTCTCGTCCTTTGACTTTGGTCAAAAGTTGACCTTTGACTGGTCAAACGTTGACCATTGACACTTTGACTTTTGTCCATGTGTCATGCACCTATTGGAGGGCTGGTGGGGGCTTGTCCCCCTATCAGAACCTGGCAAGGAGGAGGGCGCACGCCACCCTTGGCGTGTGCCCAAGCAGGAGGCGCCCAGGAGTCCCTGTTGGACAGGGACTCCATCTCCTTTTTGGATTTCCAATTAGAGTTCTCCTAAGAACCAACTTTGACTGGTCTTAGGCGCCATCTAAGGAGGAATCCAAGGGACTCTATTTCCACCAATCAGATTTAGATCTGATTTCACAAAGGATTGTGATTGGTTGGGAAGAAGAGGAGTTGGATCACGCTTAGTCTATAAATAAGACCCTGCACCCAACTCAAAGATCATAACAATTCTCTATGCCCCAAGACTGCTTCTCCTCTCCTCCTCCATGCCAAAGCACCTTCTCCCTCTCCTCTCCATATCCAAAAGAGTTTTGGGTCCTTGGTTGGTGCAATTCAAATGAGAGAAAGGCGATTGAAAGCTAGAAGGCTGCGCTGCTGCAAAGGACAACTGCTGATCTTCGAAAGGAGTTTTGAAGATCCTTCAGATCAGATTCAGATCTAATTTTTGGAGATGTGATAGAGAAGAAGAGGATCTCTAGATCCAGTCTGAGCAGATACTGGTAGAGGCCAGGCATTTGCATGGCTAGATCCAGAACCTTCCGCTGCATATAGGATCATCAACGGATAATAGGATTACCCACTTTAAGGTAAATTAAATTTAATTTAATTTATCTAAATTTTATTTTATTATTAAAATAATAAGGATTAGATCTAAAATATCCCAGATCTGATTAGGATTGAAGAAAAAAATTTTGAAATATATCTCTTGATCTTATCAGATCTGAACGAACTTGGTCCAAAAAATCAGGATTTTCCTTCACATAGTTGCTGAGATTTATTAGCAGGTTGGGAGTGGCACCCTCCATTAATGATCCAATCCTATCGTAGCACTGGAGCTATAGCTCAGGCTAAAGAACCAAAGGATAAGCATATTCTACATCACTTTTATCTTAGATATCAGATCTGAGTGACATCTATCTTTGGAAGATCGATGTAAAAGAAAAACTTGATCGATCCATTTGCCAAGGCCTCGAAACTAAGGAGTTCTACAAACTCAAGTGGAAGATAGAATATTTGATATCATTTTGATTGACTTTAGTCCAAGTTGGAGTTGTTGAAAAATGTGTCCTAAAGTCAATCATCTAAGTAGTAGATGATTGAAATTAGTATGTAAATTATCTAATAATAATAGTTATTTGGCTGGTTCATCATAAAAGTTCCATCTTTCTTAAATAAACTTCTAAATTATGATGAAGTCCTTAGAATCATAATCAATTGATAAAGAAGGATTTATCAGATGATTCTTAAATTGTTCATGACAAATATTAAGTTATTAACAAGAACGATAACTTATCAAGTGTAGATCACTGTATGCCATATGTGTTGATTGTCCTCATAACCAAGTAGTGTGGAGATACCGGTATGGCATTTGATGAGTGTAGGAGTGCATCTGCACTGAATGTGATCAATGTAGCACTCTACTATCAAGAGTAGCTTGCTAAGGCCAATGAGTATAAGTATGCCTCCAATCTGAGATCACCATGATGACTTACAAGCAATTCACTATACTTTGATGTTGGACTGCTTGTATTTCTAATATAGCTTTGAAAGATTTTTAGGTACAGTCAATTACTTATTAAGACAGTGTATGAGTCAAGATAAAATTGACCACTCCTGATTAACATCAGGAAGAAAATGACTCAATGTATTTTAATTTAGCAAAATCTAGGCCTGGGTAATCCTCGTGAGGAGTCATGGGATTTGCAAAAATTTGAGATACAATAGAGATGACTTGTATGAGTATTTGACAGCATACTCAAAGTTGTCTTAAGCATTATCGGTCATAGAGATGAATTATATGGTAACCATGAGTCAGGGTTCTAAGAATGTTGCTTTGCGTATATTTGACCTACCTGGACATCGGAGATCATTGCTAGATGGTAACTTTGGTTGGTACAAAAATTAGTTCCTATGCTACAGGCTTAGGTTCAAACCTACGGGATCATACGCATTAGAGATTGTAAGCTGATCAGATGGTTAATCGATGATTGAAAATTATTCTAAGGTCAATCCACCTAAAGCAAGTATTGTAGGCGGTTTGATTAGCAATTGGATTGCTAATTGGCTCAATTTGATTGAATAATCAAACTGAGATCAAGTCTAATTGAATTAGATTCAATTAGAATTAGTTTGAACTTAATTAGATTAAGTCTAGTTGGTTTATTAGATAAGCCAACTGCAAGAAAGAACAGTTCCTTATTTGACTAGGACTTGGGTGCACCAAATTGATTTAGGATTTAAATTAGATTTAAATCTTTATTTAATTTGATTTAATTAAGCTTCTAGATGGACTAGGATCTTTCTTAATTGGGTTGCATTTAATCTAGTTTAAATAGGATTTAAATTAGATTCAAACCTATTTTGACCTAGTCAAACAAGAAGAGTCCTAGTTGGCCAACTAGGACTCTCTCTCTTTTTCTTGCACCTAATAAAGCCCACGCCCACTTATTAATTCCAAAATTTTTATGTGAATTCCCATGCTTAAGAAAGCTTCTTCACACCCCATATTTCTGGTTATTTGGAATAAATTTTGACATGGTCAATACTTGAAAGAGGTTAGGATTTATTTCCTACTTGGAAGAGTCCCCCTTGACCTAAACTCTTCCCTCCTCTTGTGCGCCCACTTTTCCCATGCCATGTTTTTTTTTGTTCCACCCTTTCTTCCCTTGCTTTTGTCATGAGTTTCAGATTTTTCACACCAAGAAATTAGGGAGGGGGCATCCAAGAGTTGGATGCCCCCTTAACTACCTTATTTGAAGGGTTTGACTAGGTCTTTGACCTAGTTTTTGACTCTTGTATGGTGTCTCCTATTTGATAGGAGAGGGCATAAAAAATGTTGGGATTCCACATGAAGAAGGTAGAAGAAAAGGGCTAGAGGGTGTGGGGTTTTGGGCATCTACATCCTTGGAAGAAAAGTCTTCATTAAGACATGAAAAGTTCATGTCATGATAAAGACAAAGGTAAGAGAAAATGTCTTCTCTCATTATTTTCTTTCATGGTTTATGTTCTTAATTTTTTTTTATGATTTTTATATGATAAAAATCTGAGAGAGAGAAAGTGAGATGTCATGGGGATCTGTGCTTTAAGGTATTGGAGCATAGTGATCATGTTTGAACATGATCTGATCATGTCCTGATGAGAGAAGAAGAAGAGAAGAACGTCTTCTCTTAGGGTTTCTTTGAGAACCCTTCTTCTTCATATTTTTGTAAGAATTTTCTATGACAAAATTAGAGATATTAAATCTAAAACTTAGGAAAAATCCTAGAGAATAAGGTCTCCTCTTGTCTTAACATAGAGATATTTTGAGGACATCAATTGTTGATGTCCGAAGGAGAAGATTTATCTTCTCTTAGGATTTATTTTTTCTTATTTTTATTTTTCTAATTTATGGAAGATCCAAGTGTTGGATATCTCCCTTTTTCCTCCTCATGTTCTCTATCTCTTGGAGTATCCAAGAGATTCGAAGAATATGTATTTGATTAACTAGCAGGAGGGATCTGCGAGAAGCTAGCACTTCGAACAATCTTCATTCGACGAACCTCCGATCCATGTTGTAGGTTCATGTGGATCACTTGTAGAGGCCGGATGCGTGTGCGGCTCTAAAAGCAATAATGCAAATCAATCATAGAGTTCTCGACCCATGCAAAGATAAGAGACCTAATCTCTTGGTAACCTAAATATGATCTTGGTTTGATCTAGAATTGTTCTAGATCTAGGTATTGATTTTGTCAATACCAGTTATGTTTAATTTATTTTTAGATTTATATTTACATCATAACTTGTTATAGGTCCTTGATGTAGGGTTTTATAATCTGATTACATGCATATTGTAGATTAAACTATTTAATATGTCTTTGGCTGCTTTAATTTTGAAAAAGTTTTGAAATCTATGCATGAAATCCTACATGTTTATCCAATAGTTGTTTCAAATCTAGCCAAATTGGCATATGTATTGCAAGCATCAATGCTTTTAATTGTTTTCTGTTCTAACTATCGAGCAAAATGTGAATGCCAAACGACCTAGGATAGTCCAAATGAAGATATCTATGGCACTTGAGATTAGGTCATATAGTAGAAGATAGGATCAACAAATTGGAGAAAAATGAGCTATTGAGTCCATTGACTTTCGAGTCATATCCAACTTGTGAATTTTATCTTCAAAGCAAAATGACTAAACTCCCTTTTGTTGGACATGGGAAAAGGGCCACAGATCTTCTTGCCCTAGTACATACTGATGTGTGTGGCCCATTTGATGTGCCGACTAGAGGTAATTTTGTCTACTTCATTACCTTCACCGATGATTTGTCTAGGTATGGGTATGTGTATCTTATGAGACACAAGTCTGAAACTTTTGAAAAGTTCAAAGAATTCAGACATGAAGTAGAAAAATAAACTGAAAAACCCGTTAAGGTTCTTCGATCAGATCGAAGAGGTGAATACCCCAGCTGGAAATTTCTAGACTATCTTAAGGAAAATGGCATAGTCTCTCAATGGACTCCACCAGGAACACCTCAACTCAATGGAGTTTCAGAACAGAGAAATCAGACTCTATTGGATATGGTTCGATTCATGATGAGCTTCACGGACCTTCCTAATTTCCTTTGGGGACACTCATTGTTAACTTCAATTTATCTACTAAATAGGGTTCCCTCTAAAACCGTTCCTACCACACCGTATGAGATATGGCATGGTAAGAAATCAAGTTTGAGTCATCTCAGAATTTGGGATTATCCGGCTCATGTCAAAAGATAACAAGCGGACAAGTTAGAGTTTAGGTCCTTCAGAGCTCGATTCATAGGATATCCTAAAGAGTCATTAGGATACTATTTCTACACTCCAGAAGACCATAATGTGATTGTGAGTCGACATGCCATCTTTCTTGAAAAATAGTTTACTCAAGATAGCGGCATTGGAAAGCAGATTAAGCTTGATGAGAAAGTCTCACAAGTACAACGAGCTAAGGATCAATTAGAATCAAATCAGGTTGAGCCAATAAGAACACTACCTCTCCACCTCGTAGATCGAAAAGAGTTTTCCGTCCCCCTAAAAGATTTACTATATATTTCAGAGAGAAGTAGAGGAAATGTTCCTTGTAGGTAATGTGCTCATGGTGATGAATCCCAAAACCTACAATGAGGCGATATCAGATATCGAACTCCGAGAAATGGCTAGAGAGCAATGCAGTCAGAAATTGACTCGATGCACTCAAACCAAGTCTGGACCTTGGTAGATCCACCAGAAGGTATAGTACCTATTGGTTGTAAATGGATCTTCAAGAGAAGATTGGTGCAGATGGGAATGTGGAATTCAAGCTAGACTAATGGCAAAAGGTTATAGTCAATGCGAAGCATTGACTATCAGGATACCTTTTTTCCAGTGGCTATGCTAAAATTCATCCGCACATTGCTTGTCGTTGCAGCCTATTTCGATTATGAAATATGGCAAATGGACGTAAAAATGATGTTCTTGAATGGATATCTTGAGGAAGATATCTATATGGAACAACCGCTAGGTTTCACATCTAGTGATACTAATCACAAGGTTTGCAAGCTGCAAAGGTCCATATATGGACTTAAGTAAGCATATCGGAGCTGGAACACTCGTTTCAATGATGTGATCAAAATATTTGGTTTCATCAAAAATGAAGAGGAACCATGTGTCTTCAAAAAGGTCAGTGGGAGCGCTGTTGTCTTTCTCATATTGTACGTGGATGACATCCTCCTTATTGGGAATGATATTCCCATGTTGATGACCGTCAAAATATAGTTGTCCAAGGAATTCTCCATGAAAGACCTAGGTGAAGCATCCTTTATTCTAGGAATTAAGGTCTATAGGGATAGACCGAATAGGATGCTAGGACTTTCACAGAAGATGTATAAAAAAGTAAGAGGTTTAGTATGGAAAACTCTAAAAGGGGACTAATACCCTTCAGACATGGTATTCATCTTTCCAAGAAGATGTGCCCTAGCACACCTAAGGAAATAGAATGCATGAGCAAGATCCCTTATGCTTCTGCAATAGGGAGCCTCATGTATGCCATGCTATGTACATGACCTGATATAGTCCATGCTGTGAGTGTCACAAGCAGATATCAGTCAAATCCAGGTAAAGAACACTGGACTTCTATGAAGTGTATCCTTAAGTACTTAAGAAGAACTAAGGATATGATGTTGGTCTTTGGTAACGGAGAACTTCAAGTCCAGGGATACACAGACTCAGATTTTATGTCCGATATAGATGATCGAAAGTCAACATCTAGGAGTTTGTTTGTGTGCAATGGTGGTGCTATCAGCTGGAAGAGTTTCAAGCAAATGGTGATAGCAGATTCTACCATAGAAGCAGAATATATCGCTACATCAAAGACTACTAAGGAAGCATTTTGGTACAAGAAGTTTGCTGCAAAAATATGAGTAATACCATCAGATGCCATTCCTCTATACTACGACAATAAAGGCACCATAGCCCTTGCTAAGGAGCCGATGTCTCACCAAAAATCCAAGCACATTGAGCGGCGATACCACCTCATCCGCGATTACCTCGAGAAGGGTTATGTTGAGGTCAAGAGAGTCGACTCCGCAGGTAATGCGGCAGACCCACTTACAAAGCCGTTGGGCCAGCAGAAGCTCGAAGCCCACCTTGAGAAGATGGGACTTAGACTTGTAGCCAATTGGCTTTAGGACAAGTGGGAGATTGTTAGGTATATGTGCCCTAAAAGCTAGAATTGGCTGACACTTGTAATACACTTTTAGGGGCAAAATTATAATTTTGACTATAATCAATAAAATGGATTATTTTCTATTACATATGTGTATTTAGTATCTGTGATACATCCTTTGAGTTAATGGTAATGATAATTCATATTTTCAAGAGTTGAAAATTTAAGACATGAATAATCATTATTAACTCATAAAAATCTCTCGACCATAGGATCATCACGAGGATGGTGATTGATCCGAAAGGTTGGTGTACAATCGCTTCTCTTTAGTAGATGAGTCTTAAGTCTATGGTGTGGAGACACTAAAGCGAGAGTACAGATACAAGTTAGAGAACAAGGGCACTGAATGTGACCACCTCAAGTAGTCATTAGGAAGTCTACCTTCTCGTCAATGACTGACTCGATGCTGCAGTAGTATGTCTGATTCTTTGACCTAAGGTGCATCGACAGTTCACCTTGAGGGTGTTATAGTTTGACTACACCATTACTCGGTCTCCTAGCTATATGGAACCCTAAGGTGTATGTTGGCTATAGCATGTTCATTATAGGAACTAGATAGCATCAAGATAGAATCTATCTACCTCGGTGGTAGAGGAGCAGCCCTATGATAATCATGAGAATCAAGTCCAGAAGCCCATGGCCATGGCAGAGTGAAATAATAGAAAGAGTTTCTATTTAGCTTTTCACATCGGACCTGAATCGAATGATTACATCATATGATAGAGACTAGGGTTTGACGAGTTCACCTAAACCCTAATCTGATCGGGGCTCAAGATACAAGAACTTAATCACACAGGTAGCTGCACCAAGAGGTTTGCATTCAGCTTTGATGGGTTGCCACCATATACTGCTTGGTGTCACTGGTAGATTTTGGGAGCAATTAGAATGATTTAGATGATCAATCATTCTAGCTGTTCAAATCAGAAGAGTTCTGATCCATCGTAAGGAGTTTCGATGATGTCAATGATAGAGATCATGACATATCCCATTACCATATAGAACTGAATCTAACTAGGTCACACAAACAAGGGTTTGAATTTGGTGATCATCAATTAAACTAATCTAGTTCAATTGATTTGAATGAGATTCAATTAGGTTCAAGAAAATCGTGCTAGCACTCGATTGAACCTAACGCTCTTCTTTTACTATCATAAATAAGTTGTCCTGACTGAGCCAAAGGAGTTTGTGCTCATTCAGAGGCCTTCACCTGGTCTGACTGGAGCCTGTCCAGGTCAGAGAAGAGTTGTCTTATTTTGTAAGATAATACCTGCCATTTTTGGTCACCTGCCATTTCTCGTCCTTTGACTTTGGTCAAAAGTTGACCTTTGATTGGTCAAACGTTGACCATTGACACTTTGACTTTTGTCCATGTGTCATGCACCTATTGGAGGGCTGGTGGGGGCTTGTCCCCCTATCAGAACCTGGCAAGGAGGAGGGCGCACGCCACCCTTGGCGTGTGCCCAAGCAGGAGGCGCCCAGGAGTCCCTGTTGGACAGGGACTCCATCTCCTTTTTGGATTTTTATTAGAGTTCTCCTAAGAACCAACTTTGACTGGTCTAAAGCGCCATCTAAAGAGGAATCTAAGGGACTCTATTTTCACTAATCAGATTTAGATCTGATTTCATAAAGGATTGTGATTGGTTGGGAAGAAGAGGAGTTGGATCACGCTTAGTCTATAAATAAGACCCTGCACCCAACTCAAAGATCATAACAATTCTCTATGCCCCAAGACTGCTTCTCCTCTCCTCCTCCATGTCAAAGCACCTTCTCCCTCTCCTCTCCATATCCAAAAGAGTTTTGGGTCCTTGGTTGGTGCAATTCAAATGAGAGAAAGGCGATTGAAAGCTAGAAGGCTACGCTGCTGCAAAGGACAACTACTGATCTTCGAAAGGAGTTTTGAAGATCCTTCAGATCAGATTCAGATCTAATTTTTGGAGATGTGATAGAGAAGAAGAGGATCTCTAGATCCAGTCTGAGACAGATACTGGTAGAGGCCAGGCATTTGCCTGGCTAGATCCAGAACCTTCCGCGATATAGGATCATCAACGGATAATAGGATTACCCACTTTAAGGTAAATTAAATTTAATTTAATTTATCTAAATTTTATTTTATTATTAAAATAATAAGGATTAGATCTAAAAAAATCCCAGATCTGATTAGGATTGAAGAAAAAAATTTGAAATATATCTCTTGATCTTATCAGATCTGAACGAACTTGGTCCAAAAAATCAGGATTTTCCTTCACATAGTTGCTGAGATTTATTAGCAGGTGGGAGTGGCACCCTCCATTAATGATCCAATCCTATCGTAGCACTGGAGCTATAGCTCAGGCTAAAGAACCAAAGGATAAGCATATTCTACATCACTTTTATCTTAGATATCAGATCTGAGTGACATCTATCTTTGGAAGATCGATGTAAAAGAAAAACTTGATCGATCCATTTTGCCAAGCCTCGAAACTAAGGATTCTACAAACTCAAGTGGAGAGTAGAATATTTGATATCATTTTGATTGACTTTAGTCCAAGTTGGAGTTGTTGAAAAATGTGTCCTAAAGTCAATCATCTAAAGTAGTAGTGATGATTGAAATTAGTATGTAATTATCTAAAATAATGTTATTTGGCTGGTTCATCATAAAAGTTCCATTCTTCTTAAATAAACTTCTAAATTATGATGAAGTCCTTAGAATCATAATCAATTGATAAAGAAGGATTTATCAGATGATTCTTAAATTGTTCATGACAATATTAAGTTATTAACAAGAACGATAACTTATCAAGTGTAGATCACTGTATGCCATATGTGTTGATTGTCCTCATAACCAAGTAGTGTGGAGATACCGGTATGGCATTTGATGAGTGTAGGAGTGCATCTGCACTGAATGTGATCAATGTAGCACTTCTACTATCAAGAGTAGCTTGCTAAGCCAATGAGTATAAGTATGCCTCCAATCTGAGATCACCATGATGACTTACAAGCAATGAAGGGTTTAAAGGCCCTCTCTTCCCATTCGATGGGGTGTTCTTATGATGTGTAGGGGTGCTGCGTGTTCGTCCTTAATCAGAAATCCAAAACTTACTTTCTGCAAAACCCTAGATCCTGAAACCCTAGGATTTATTGTGCATATTTTGTTTATGAACCCTACTTAATTAAAAATTAAGATTATGAAATATTAATTAGGTCTAAAATTGAGAATTTTAGATCTAAGACATATTCATAATACTGGGTTCGGGCTTGGGTAGCTCAATTAGGTCTAAGCGGTTGATCAAACCGAATCAAGAGTTGGTTAGATGGGATCAACAATGCTTAAATTGACCAGCCTAATAGGATTAAGTCTGGGTCAAGATCGAGTCACGATCAAGCAAGACCTAATTAGGCTCAGAGGTTAGAGTCTGGATTGTAGGCTAACCCAATTGGTTCTGGCTCAACAATTTGGTGTCTAAGGTAAGTTTGGCACATACGACCGACTGATTTTTAATTGGAAGCTACTCGACCTGAATGCATTCTTGTACGAGTTAATGGCATATTCCTTCCACCGATCTCACTTACCTGGCCATATCTGTTGACACAGTTCTGATCTGAGGTGGTCAATAATCCGAGCTAACCCATGCCACTAGGTTAGTCATAATTGTTATGACTATGACAAGTCTAGTTTAATGAGACCTGAATCAATTCTCCCTAAGAAAAGATTAAGTCTGAGGTCTTCCACCATTGTAGATGTGCGGGCCCTTCCCGGGGTTGATTGTTCTCGGCTGGATACAGTGGCTCAGTTGCACCGAAAAGATGCAACCATGTCTATTAGGCATTGGATGCTATGGGCTGGAGGATGAGTTGGGCTCAATATTTTGGATACGGTGAGAGACTCAATTAGGAACCCAGTCTATGCAAATGGTGGGTCTGACTTAACTAAGGAGTGGATCAATATTTCGGATACGGTGAGATTCATGAATTAGAGACCAAGTTTGGGTGCACCATGATTAGAGAATCATTGAACAAGAGTTGTTCACTCATTGGCTAACCCATCACCAATAACTGTTAGGTGAGGTGATGAGTCAGTTGGTGAGACCGCACCACCCACTAGAAATCATTAATCATGGAGATTTTTGCATCTCTACAGAGGGAGTGTAGGGATCCGAGAAAATAGTGGGAGCTAATTTGTTTAAAAATAAAATTTCCTAAATAAATTGGTCAAGTCATAATTACAGTATCTAACTAGAATCTTTGACTCTCTACAGGAAAATGTCTGCGTCCAACCCATTGGCACGTATCCTGGACACACATAGACTGACTGGACCCAATTATAAAGATTGGCTCAGGAACTACAAAATTAGTTTTGGGTTCTGAGAAGTTAACCCATGTTTTGGACCAGGACCCTCCCACCTTACCAGCCCGTCCATCCATTGAACAGAGAGCGTCTCTGAAAAAATGGATAGACGAAGATAATAAGGCCAGATATTACATGTTGGGCTCGATGTCTGATGAGCTCCAGCGCCAACATGAAGATATCGGGACTGCTCGCCAAATGTTGGCTCACCTGCAGGAGATGTTTGGTGAACAGAGTCGCGCAGCCAAATATCAAGTCACGAAATGACTTTTTAAGGCTAAGATGCGTGATGGGCAGTCAGTCCAAGATCACTGTCTGACAATGATCAAGGACATGGAAGAGCTTGAGAAGCTCGGTGTGAAGTTAGACTTGGACCTGCAGAATGATATTATTCTGCAATCCTTGACTGATGCATATGGGCAATTCATCATGAATTACCACATGCATAAACTTCAAAATTCCTTGGCCGAATTAATGAATATGCTGGTTACCGCTGAGCTTTCTATGAAAGGTTCTAAAGGCTCAGTTCTTGCTATGGAATGGACTTCTTCCAAAAGAAAGTCTTATGGAAAGAAAAAGAAGTCTGTGAAAAAGCAGAAAGGTGGAAGGATCAAAGAAGAAGAAGGCAGAGCCGAAGAAAAAGGCCGATGTCAAAGGAAAGTGTTTCCATTGCAACAGCGACGGCCATTGGAAGCGGAACTGCCCTACTTACCTGGCCACCCTGAAGAACAAGAAGGAAGGTCCTTCTGGAGGTATGCTCGTTATTGAGTCTAACCTTACGGTTTCTTCTGCATCCAGTTGGGTGCTTGACTCTGGTTCTAGTGCTCATCTGTGCACTTCCATGCAGGGTCTTGAGGATAGCAGGAGGCTGAGGGATGGAGACATGATCCTACGCATCGGTAATGGAGCAAGAGTTGCTGCAGTAGCCGTGGGAACATACCCTCTTCGATTACCATCTGGTTTAGACTTAGTTTTGAAAGACTGTTATTATGTGCCTGCAGCTAGCAGGAATTTGATTTCTGTTTCATGCTTAGCACTAAGAAGGCTATGTGATTACCTTCTTTAAGGACCATTGTAACATTCTTTATGAAAGAAATAAAATTGCAAATGGTTTCCTTATTAATGGTCTTTATCAGCTACATATTGATGTACCTATTCTAACTATCGAGCAAAACGTGAATGCCAAACGACCTAGGGATAGTCCAAATGATAGATATCTATGGCACCTGAGATTAGGTCATATAGCAGAAGATAGGATCAACAAATTGGAGAAAAATGGGCTATTGAGTCCATTGACTTTCCGAGTCATATCCAACTTGTGAATCTTGTCTTCAAGGCAAAATGACTAAACTCCCTTTTGTTGGACATGGGGAGAGGGCCACAGATCTCCTTGCCCTAGTACATACTGATGTGTGCGGCCCATTTGATGTGCCGGCTAGAGGCAATTTTGTCTACTTCATTACCTTTACCGATGATCTGTCTAGGTATGGGTATGTGTATCTTATGAGACACAAGTCTGAAGCTTTTGAAAAGTTCAAAGAATTCAGACATGAAGTAGAAAAACAAACTGGAAAAACCCATTAAGGTTCTTCGATCAGATCGAGGAGGTGAATACCTTAGCCGAAAATTCCTAGACTATCTCAAGAAAAATGGCATAGTCTCTCAATGGACTCCACCAGGAACACCTCAACTCAACGGGGTTTCAGAATGGAGAAATCGGACTCTATTGGATATGGTTCGATCCATGATGAGCTTCACAGACCTCCCTGATTTTCTTTGGGGACACTCATTGTTAACTTCAATTTATCTACTGAATAGGGTTCCCTCTAAAACCGTTCCTACCACACCGTATGAGATATGGCACGGTAAGAAACCAAGTCTGAGTCATCTCAGAATTTGGGGTTGTCCGGCTCATGTCAAAAGACAACAAGCGGACAAGTTAGAGTTTAGGTCCTTTAGAGCTCGATTCATAGGATATCCTAAAGAGTCATTAGGATACTATTTCTACATTCCAGAAGACCACAATGTGATTGTGAGTCGACATGCCATCTTTCTTGAAAAATAGTTTATTCAAGATAGCGGCATTGGAAAGCAGATTAAGCTTGATGAGAAAGTCTCACAAGTACAACGAGCTAAGGACCAATTGGAACCAAATCAGGTTGAGCCAATAAGAACACTACCTCCTCCACCTCGTAGATCGGAAAGAGTTTTCCATCCCCCTGAAAGATACTTAGGTATTATTTCAGAGGAAGTAGAGAAAATGTTCCTCGTAGGTAATGGTGCTCATGGTGATGATCCCAAAACCTACAACGAGGCGATATCAGATATCGACTCCGAGAAATGGCTAGAGGCAATGCAGTCAGAAATTGACTCGATGCACTCAAACCAAGTCTGGACCTTGGTAGATCCACCAGAAGGTATAGTACCTATTGGGTGTAAATGGATCTTCAAGAGAAAGATTGGTGCAGATGGGAATGTGGAGACATTCAAGGCTAGACTAGTGGCAAAAGGTTATAGTCAACGCGAAGGCATTGACTATCAGGATACCTTTTCCCAGTGGCTATGCTAAAATCCATCCGCACATTGCTTGCCGTTGCAGCCTATTTCGATTATGAAATATGGCAAATGGACGTGAAAATGGCATTCTTAAATGGATATCTTGAGGAAGATATCTATATGGAACAGCCGCTAGGTTTCACATCCAGTGATACTGATCACAAGGTTTGCAAGCTGCAAAGGTCCATATATGGACTTAAGCAAGCATCTCGGAGCTGGAACACTCATTTCAATGATGTGATCAAAATGTTTGGTTTCATCAAAAATGAAGAGGAACCATGTGTTTTCAAAAAGGTCAGTGGGAGCGCTGTTGTCTTCCTCGTATTGTACGTGGATGACATCCTCCTTATTGGGAATGATATTCCCATGATTGACAACAGTCAAATTATGGTTGTCCAAGGAATTCTCCATGAAAGACCTAGGTGAAGCATCCTTTATTCTAGGAATTAAGGTCTATAGGGATAGACCGAATAGGATGCTAGGACTTTCACAGAAGATGTACATAGAGAAAGTACTAAAGAGGTTTAGTATGGAAAACTCTAAGAGGGGATTAATACCCTTCAGACATGGTATTCATCTTTCCAAGAAGATGTGCCCTAGCACACCTGAGGAAATAGAACGCATGAGCAAGATCCCTTATGCTTCTGCAATAGGGAGCCTCATGTATGCCATGCTATGTACACGACCTGATATAGCCCATGCTGTGAGTGTCACAAGCAGATATCAGTCAAATCCAGGTGAAGAACACTGGACTTCTGTGAAATGTATCCTTAAGTACTTGAGAAGAACTAAGGATATGATGTTGGTCTTTGGTAATGGAGAACTCCAAGTCCAGGGATACACAGACTCGATTTCATGTCCGATATAGATGATCGAAAGTCGACATCTGGGAGTCTGTTTGTGTGCAATGGTGGAGCTGTCAGCTGGAAGAGTTCCAAGCAAACTGTGATAGCAGATTCCACCATGGAAGCAGAATATATAGCTGCATCAGAGGCTGCGAAGGAAGCATTCTGGTACAAGAAGTTTGCTGCAGAAATTGGAGTAATGCCATCAGATGCCATTCCTCTATACTGCGACAACAATATAGCCCTTGCTAAGGAGCCGAGGTCTCACCAGAAATCGAGAGCGATTACCTCGAGAAGGGTTACGTCGAGGTCAAGAGAGTCAACTCCACAGATAATGTGGCAGACCCACTTACAAAGCCGTTGGGCCAGCAGAAGATCGAAGCCCACCTTGAGAAGATGGGACTTAGACTTGTAGCCAATTGGCTTTAGGACAAGTGGGAGATTGTTAGATATATGTGCCCTAGAAGCCAGAATTGGCTGACACTTGTAATACACTTCTAGGGGCAAAATTATAATTTTGACTATAATCAATAAAATGGGTTATTTTCTATCACATATGTGTATTTAGTGTCTGTGATACATCCTTTGAGTTAATGGTAATGATAATTCATATTTTCAAGAGTTGAAAATTTAAGACATGAATAATCATTATTAACTCATAAAATGCTCCCGACCATAGGATCATCACGAGGATGGTGATTGATCCGGAAGGTTGGTGTACAATCGCTTCTCTTTAGTAGATGAGTCTTGAGTCTACGGTGTGGAGACACCGGAGCGAGAGTACAGGTACTCGTTAGAGAACGAGGGCACTGAGCGTGACCACCTCGAGTAGTCATTAGGGAAGTCTACCTTCTCGTCAATGACTGACTCGATGCTGCAGTAGTGTGTCTGGTTCTTTGACCTGAGGTGCATCGGCAGTTCACCTTGAGGGTGTTATAGTTTGACTACACCATTACTCGGTCTCCTAGCCATATGGAACCCTGAGGTGTATGTTGGCTATAGCATGTTCATTGTAGGAACTGGATTGCATCAAGATGGAATCTATCTACCTCGGTGGTAGAGGAGCAGCCCTATGATGATCATGAGAATCAAGTCCAGAAGTCCCATGGCCATGGCAGAGTGAAATAATAGAAAGAGTTTCTATTTAGATTTTCACATCGGACTTGAATCGAATGATTACATCATATGACAGAGAACTAGGGTTTGACGAGTTCACCTTAACCCTAATCTGATCGGGGCTCAAGATAGAAGAACTTAATCACACAGGTAGCTGCACCAAGAGGTTCGCATTCAGCTCTGATGGGTTGCCACCATATACTGCTAGGTGTCACTGGTGGATTTTGGGAGCAATTAGAATGATTTAGATGATCGATCATTCTAGCTGTTCGAATCAGAAGAGTTCTGATCCATCGAAAGGAGTTTCGATGATGTCGATGATAGAGATCATGACATATCCCATTACCATACAGAACTGAACCTAACTGGGTCACACAAATAAAGGGTTTGAATCTGGTGATCATCAATTGAACTGATCTAGTTCAATTGATCTGAATGAGATTCAATTAGGTTCAAGGAAAATCGTGCTAGCACTCGATTGAACCTAACGTTCTTCTTTTACTATCATAAATAAGTTGTCCTGACTGAGCCAAAGGAGTTTGTGCTCAATCAGAGGCCTTCATATGGTCTGACTGGAGGTTGTCCAAGTCAGAAAAGGTTGTCTTATTTTGTAAGACATTACCTGCCATTTTTGGTCACCTGCCATTTCTTGTTCTTTGACTTTGGTCAAAAGTCTACCTTTGACTGGTCAAATGTTGACCATTGACACTTTGACTTTTGACCACATGTCATGCACCTATTGGAGAGCTGGTGGGGGCCTGTCCCCCTGCCAGAACCTGGCAAGGAGGAGGGCGCACGCCACCCTAGGCGTGTGCCCAAGTTGGAGGCGCCTAGGAGTCCTTGTTGGACAAGGACTCCATCTCCTTTTTGGATTCCAATTAGAGTTCTCCTAAGAACCAACTTTGACTGGTCTTAGGCACCCTCTAAGGAGGAATCCAGGGGACTCTATTCCCACCAATCAGATTTAGATCTGATTTCACAAAGAGTTATGATTGGTTGGGAAGAAGAGAAGTTGGATCATAGTTAGTCTATAAATAAGACCCTGCGACCAACTCAGAGATGATTGAATCACAATTCCCCATGCCCCAAGGCAACCTCTCCCCTCCTTCTCCATGCCAAACCACCTTCTACCCTTGCTCTCCACGTACAAAAGGAGTTTTGGATTTTTGGTTGGTGCGATTCCAGATCAAGAGAAAGGCGATCAAAAGCTAGAAGGCTGCACTGCTGCAAAGGACGACTGCTGATCTTCAAAAGGAGTTTTGAAGATCCTCCAGATCAGATCTAGATCTAATTTTTGGAGAGGTGATAGAGAAGAAGAGGATCTCTAAATCAAGCCCGAGTGGATACCGGTAGAGGCCAGGCACTTGCGTGGCTAGATCCAGAACCTTCCGCTGCATACAGGATCATCAATGGGTAATTGGATTACCCAAATCAGGTAAATTAAATTTGATTTAATTTATTCTTATTTTATTTTATTTATTAAAATAATAAAAATCAGATCTGAAGCATCCCAGATCTGATACAGATCAAAAAAATTTTTTTTTTAATATATCTCTTGATCTGATCAGATCTGAATGAATCTGGATCGAGAAATTAGGATTTTTCTTCACCAACTAGGAGCCCAATTAAATTAGATTAAATCATATTTAATTTTAATTTAAATTCTAACTCAATAAGGAATTAGGTGCACTCAAATCTTAGTCAAACTAGAAATTATTTTTTCTTATAATTTGCTTATCCAATAAACTAGTTGGATTTAATTTAATTAAGTCCAAATAATTCTAATTAAATCAATTTAATTAGAATTGATCTCAGCCCAATTGCTTGATCAGATTGAGCTAATTAGCAATCCAATTGCTAATTGATCCTCCTACAATACTTGAATTAGGTCAAATATCAATCGTATTGATAGTTTGGCCTAAGAATGATTCTCAATCACTGCTTAACCATCTGACTAGGTTACAACCTCTTATATGTGTGATCCTATAGGTTTGAACCTAAGCTGGTAGTATAGGAACCAATTTCTGTACCAATCAAAGTAACCATTTAGCAATGGTTTTCGATGTTCGGAAAGGTCGAATGTATGAAAAGAAATATTCTTAGAATCCTGGCCCATGGTTATCATATAATTTATCCCTATGATCAATAATGCTCAAGATGACTTCGAGTACGCTATCAACACCATATAATTCATCTATATTGCGTCTCAAAATTTTGCAAATCCCATGACTCCTCATGAGGATTATCCAAGCCTAGGTTTTGCTAAATTGAAATACAATGAGTCATTCTCTTCCTGAAGTTAATCAGGAGTGGTCAATCCCATCTTGACTTATAAACTGACTTCATAAGTACGTGACTGTACCCAAAAATCTTTCAAACCTATATTTGAAATACAGGCAGTCCAGCACCAAAGTATAGTGAGTTGCTTGTAAGTCACCATGGTGATCTCAGGTCAGAGGGACACTTATATCCATTGGCCTTAGCTAGCTACTCTTGATAGTAGAGTGCTATATTGATCATGTTCAGTACAGATATACTCCTACACCTCACCTAGATGCCATACTAGTGTCTCCACACCACTTGGTTATGAGGACAACCAACGTTTATGGCATACAGTGACCTACACTTGATAAGTTATCATCCTTATTAATAACTTATCATTTGATCGTGAATAGTTTAAGAACAATCTGATAAATTCTTTTTTATCAATTGATTATGGTTCTAAGAACATCATAATTTAGAAGTTCATTTAAGAAAGATAGAACTTTTATGAGGAACCAGCTAAATAACAATTATTATTAGATAATTCATGTACTAATTTCAATCATCTACGACTTAGATGATTGGCTTTAGGACACATTTCCATCAACTTCCACTTGGACTAAAGCCAATCAGAATGATATCAAATATCTTATCTTTCACTTGAATTCATAGAACTCCTTAGTTTCAAGGCTTTCACAAATGGATTAGTCACGTACTTATTTTTCATCGATCTTCTAAAGATCGACGTCACCCTGATCTAAAATCTAAGGTGACAGTGATGAAGAATATGCTGGTCCTTCAGTTCTTTAGCCTGAGCTATGGCTCCCGTGGTACGATATGATTGGACCATTGGTGGAAGAAAGCCACTTCTAACCTAGTAATGAACCTTAACTACCACACAGCTTACATGGCAGTATCATATGCGATGATATACTCTACATTACTAACTAAATAGACTATAGTATCCTGCTTTGAACCTTTCTACTAGATTGCTCCTACAATTAGTGTATGACCCAACACTTTCTTGTTGACATCTTAATCTAGCTAAAATTAAAACATCCACATGTTTTAAGTCAGTATTTCCATATTTAACTCACTGGATCTTAGTATTTTTCAAATACATAGGAATTGTCTATACAATCTTCAAGTATTTCATACTTAGACCAAACTGGTATATACTCACTACCATTAGTGAGTATACCATATCTGATTTTGAACATGGAGAAAATATGGGACAGCCAAACTTTTATTCCTTGCAATGCTGGAATGCCATTCCCAATTAAGAGAACTTCATCCATGAACAACACAAGGAATAATACTATAGAACATTTTGCCCAACTACAAATGTAGGGATTGTCTTTGTTCATAACAAAGACTTATGTTCAAAATGTATGCTCCAAAATTGAGTTAATAGCCAAACGATTTTTACAGTTCTTTACCTTCTCGTCTGCACTACTCTGACCCTTTTGAAAATCCATTCACACTTAATGGGTTTTATCCCTTTAGGTGAATCATCTAGTGTCCACACACTATTAATTTTCATTGACTCCAATTTGGATTTAATGGCTTCAAGCCACTTCTTAGAGTCAGACCACTACATTGCATCCCTATAGGTGATCGGATCCTTGTTCTTCTGATCGAGCTCAACAGGATCACCATCCCGGACCTAGACACTAAAGTATCTAACCAGCTAATGCGATACTCTACTGAATCTCCTTAAAGGTGCTACTTTAATGGGCTCCGAATTTGACCTGATCAAATCTAGTTCTGTAAGTTTACTAGATTATGTCGGTTCATTTCCTACTAGTCAAACTTTTCCAAGTTCAACTTAATAGGCATCAGTTTCTTCTTTAAGAAACTTCTTTCTTAAAGGAATGCCCTACTGCTAATGATCATCTTATGTTCTTCAGCATAGTAGAATTAATCACCCTTAAACACCTATTGGACCAAGATCCAAGTTTATCTGCGTATGTTTGACATAGGCCAATCAACTCCAAACCCAAAGGTGAGAAAGTCTAGGTCTATGCTCGATCCATATCCCATATGGATCTTTATAGTAGATTTACTTGATATATTTTCAGAGTAAAATTAGTAGTCATAAGAGCACAATCCTGAAACAGGCAGACATGTAAACCTATCGTAGATTGAACCATGTCTAACAAAGTTCAACTTCTCCTTTCAGATACACTATATTCCAAAAAGAAATCCACTAAGAGAGAATCCTATTCTCTCCTGGATATGTCACAAACTTATTGGATAAGTATTCACCTCTTCGATATGATCGAAGAGTTCTAATACATTTTTCAATTTGTTCTCCTATTTCATTATTGAATTGTTTGAACATTTCAAATGATTCAAGCCAGATGCACCCATGCCTAGATAGGTCATCTGTAATGAAATATTAATATCTTTCTTTAGCTCTTAAGTTCATAGGTCCACATACATCACTATGTATGAGACTTAGAATTTTATCGGCTTCTTCATCTTTTCCAATAAAAGATGATTTTATCATCTTTCCAAGAAGGTAAGACTCACAGGTTATTAATGATTCAAAATCAATGATGTCGAGGTTTTCCACTCAAGCTAACCAGTTTATTTTGTTCTTATCAAGATGAATAAGCCTATAATACTAAAGGTAGATATCCATGATAGAATCTAACTTGAGTATTTATTAAATGTGTACATTACACTTAATAGGCTGTATAAATGTTAAATATCATTTTCTTATTGTCCATGTATTATTATAATATTATTCATAATAATAACATAATAATTTCTTTTATGGATAAATGATAACCATCTCTGACCAAAAGGTCAACAGAGATCACATTTATTATAAACGATGGATAATTGTGACAATCACTCAAAATGACATCTTTTGAAAATAAGCTTGACAATTCCTAAAGTTAGGATAGGAACAGGACTTCCATTTCCAATGTTTAGGTATTTCTCACCATTTTGAAACATTCCACTTACCTATAGTCTTCGCAATAAAATGCATAAGACCACCGGTATCTAATACCCAGGTAGTATTTTATATATAGAGAAATTTTAAGGTGTTATCATATAACATCCTTGATAAGCAACTCTTGCTCCTTTCTCTTACTCAGCCTATTATCATCAAGGAAAGCAAGACAATTCTTCTTCCTATGATCATTCTTCTAATAGTTGAAGCACTATGCCTGATTTAAATCAATTTTGGACTAATTATTTTGACTGGGTTTAGAAGTCCCAATACGAACCAATTCTTACTGCTGAACCAAATTCAACTTTCGATATTAATTATCAGAATTGGGTCCCATAAGTCATCATTGCCTAAGAATGATTGGAGTAATTAGGGTTTAAACTTATTCTATGAGAAAAGAGAACATAGACATAAGTATATAAATTATTTTAAGCCTAGAGACTTGGACTTTAATCTTAAGGTTCTTCTACTATTTTATTCGAATTGGTAACCACTGCCTCTAATTCAGAGAATTACTTTAATTTTTTAGTACGTTCCAGAATCCACATAGACTACACACAAGCCCGACTTTGGTTGGCCAATCCATGTGCATCTATGGGTAGGTTCATTAACCAATTATTTTTTCAATCAACTTCTAGTAATTTAATTTTATCCCAGAAACCTAATCAGTAGGCTTTGGCCTCCACTGTAATGATCCGGTTAGGTCTAACCATTAACATGACCTTACTTGGTGCATCTAACCAGTGAATGATTAAGCCCAACTTTGGTTAGCCAACCTAACCATCATTAGAGAGACACTTTCAAGTTATTATATTATGAATAATAATTCTATTAGTCAATAAGCACTGGGCCTTTGGGCCTTCAATGATTATTGAGTTAATGGACCCATTATCATCCAACTTAATGAGAGGCTATGACTCAATTATCTCTTTAGCTTTGTCATTTTAAGGACCTAATGATTTTAGAAGATTTAAATTATTTATGATTTAAGAATAGAAAGGACATGGATCAATTTGCTCTCACTGATTTCACCAAGTCAAGTCCTTCTACTAACTTCTCAAGTCATCGGCAAGGACTAGGATCAACATCGATCCATGGGCACCTAGATTAGTCTCACTGATTTTCTATGTGACATGGGTTAGCACGAATCAATGAGCAACCTAATCAAGACCTGATTAACCACATTGGTTAGGTAAGTGAGATCGATGGGAAGGTCTGCTAAGGCTTGCCTTGGACACCACTAGAAATGGCTAGGTAAGCTGGCTGCCAATTAAAAACCACCAATCTAGGATGCCAGACTTACCTTAGACACCAATCGATTTATCGATTTTGATTTGGTTTGCCTAAAGATTTGGGCTCAACCACTGAGCCACGATCAGTATCCATTTGTTAGATGTATGGACTTTAATCAATTACAACTATTGAATTACTTTAATGAAATGATCTAATCCTAATTAACTATTAATTAGATTTGATCAATTTCTTAACTTAGTCCATATTTAATCTAATCCTAGGTCTAACCCAATTAATGACTTAATCAAAGCTAACCCATTATCCTTTAACCCATGTTTTATGAAATTATCTTAGGATCTTTAAATCACAAACCTAGATCCTAAACAATCACTTAATTCTCAATTAAGTTCAAGGTTGAGGGTTGGGGTTTGGCATTTTGAAAATAATTTCAAATTTTGAAAGATTTTTTACACCCTAGCATCGTTTCATTAAATAGGTCAACTCATTTCAAAAATAGGTCGGCTTAATTTGTAAACAAGCACTAGATGTAGGTTTCATTATATAAAACCAGCCAATTATGACATTCAAGTAACTTCTCAGTCGGGCTGGCTTGAATTCCATCAGAGCTGGCTTGAGCAGAAGTGAGTTGGCTTGGGTAGAAGGTTGGAAGGCCATCATTTCCATCGAGCAGGCTCGAATCCCATCTGAGCCGACCTGAAATGAATCCAAGCCAGCCCGATTCCTGATCGAGCCAGCTAGAGCATCATCCAAAAACTATAACATGGCTAGCATGCTGGTCATGCTGGCTCGATTCCTGAGAGAGCCAGCTCGATCAATGAATAGGACCCTTTTTAAGGTCCTGTTCAGGTTTAATCTAAAATTATGTACTCTACATAAAATTATGAAATTATTTAGATCTAATCTAAATACCAATTCATGAAAAAATTTAGATTAAATCCTTTAAACACATCATAAAAAATATTAGATCTAATCTAAAGATTTTATGATCAATTTTTTAGATCACAATGTAGCCGGACAATCTCTCCACTGTAAGGGATAAACCTTACAACAGGACAACCTATAGTCCCTACAATCATTATTTTATTTTTTATATTTATTTTAATACAAACATGATCATGTTATAAAAAAATCTAGATGCTCTGATACCACCATTGTAAAATATGCAAGGTTTCATGCATGAATTTCAAAACTTTTTTGAAATGTAATGCAGCAGAAGATATAGATTAAACTATTTAATCTATAAATGCATGCAATCAAATTACTAAACCCAAAAATTAGGACCTATAACATGTCATAATGCATTCTTAAATCTAAAAATAAATACTTTAGTATTGATCAAATCAATACCCTAGATCTAGAATAGTTCTATATCTAAATCCTAGATGGTATGTAGGTGAGAGAAGAGATCAAATCTCTTACCTTCGCATGGGTCAAGAACTCAGTGGTTGATTTTCATTGTTATCTTTGGAGCCACACACGCGTTCGGCCTCTACAGATGATCCATATGAGGCTGCAACAAAATTGGAGGTTCATCGAATGAAGATCTGCTCGAAGTGCTAGTCTCTCATGGATCCCTTCGGATGGTTAATCTAAAAATTATTCTTTGGATCTCTTAGATACTCTAAGAGATGAAGAATAAGAGAAGAAATAAGAAAGAAATTCAACCTTTGGATCTCCCAAAAATCAGAAATAAAATACATTAGAAAAAGGTCCTAAGAGAAGATAAATCTTCTCTTTCAGGGCATCAATGATTGATGTCCTGAAAACATCTTTATGCTAGGACAAGAGGAGACCTTCTCCCTAGACTTTTCTCATGTTTCTAGATCATACACTCTCTAATTGTTCTTATAGAAAAATCTGACAAAAATATGAAGAAGAAAGGTTCTCAAAGAAATCCTACGAGATGACCTTCTCTTCTTCTTCTCTCATTAGGATATGATTAGATCATGTCCAAAATTGATCATCCTACCCCAACACCTTAGAGGACAGATCCCCATGCCCTCTTCCTCTCTCTCTTAGATTTTTATCATATAAAAATAATAAAGAAAATATGAGAAAGTAAACCATGAAAGAAAACTATAAGAGAAGACATTCTCTCTTACCTTTGTCTTCATCGAGACATCAACATTTGATGTCCAAAAGAAACCTTCTTCCTCCAAGATGTTTGGGGCCTAATACCCCACACCCTCTCTTCTTTTTCTTATTCTTTTTATACCATGGAAACCCCAGGTTTTGATGCCACACACAAAAGAATAGGAGGCTTCATGCTTTTAAGGAAGACTAGGTCAAAGAGACCAAGTCAAACATGGAAGTTAGGGGTCGTCCAATACTTGGACACCCCTCCTCCTATTGTTTTCTACATGAGAACCACAAGGGAACACACACATCAGGGAAAAATGGTGACAAAAATATTAGATAGTTGTTGGAGGAAAAAGCAAAAGAAGAATGAAGTGTTTCGGTCAAGAGGGACTCTTTCAAAGAGAAATAAATGAAACCACGTTCCATAATGAACCAAATCAGATTTGATTCAAACTAAACCAGATATGGGATGTAGAAAATCAATACTTAGTCATGGAAATAATAGAAAAAATCTAGAAACAAATAATGGGCGTGCGCTCAAAGGTGGCGCAAGGAAAGAGTGAGAGTCCAAGTCCAATTAGGACTCTTCTTATTTGACTAGGTCAAAACTGTTTTGAACCTAGTTCAAACTAGAGTAAATGCAACATAATTAAGGGTGATCCAAGTTCAACTAGGAGTCCAATTAAATTAAATTAAATTATATTTAATTTTGATTTAAATCCTAATTCAATTAGGAATTAGGTGCACTCCAATCCTAGTCCAACTAGGAATTATTTTTTCGTGCAAATGGCTTATCTAATAAACCAATTAGATTTAATCTAATTAAGTCCAAACTAATTTTAATTAAATTTAATTTAATTATAATTGATCTTAACCTAATTGTTCAATCAAATTGAGCTAATTAGCAATCTAATTGCTAATCGATCCTCCTGCAGCACTTGCATTAGGTCAAACATCAACCGTATCGATAGTTTGGCCTAAGAATGATTCTCAACCATTGCTTAACTATCTAATTAGGTTACAACCTCTTATGTATGTGATCCTATAGGTTCGATCTTAAGCCGGTAGCATAAGAACCAAATTCTGTACCAATCAAAGTAACCATTTAGCAATGGTTCTCGATGTTTGGATAGGTCGAATGTATGCAAAGCAACATTCTTAGAACATGTTAATTCAGAAGTAGCACTCCCAAGTCTTTAAAACATGAAAAGATAGGTCATGGAAAGATGAAAGTAAGCTAAAAGAGAAATTAGCTCTCCTAGCAAAGTTCAAAAATTGGGTCGGCTCACCCTGAGACTGAGCCGACTAAGTTGAAAATTGGGCTGGCTCAGTCTAGGACTGGATCGGCTAAGTCTCAGAGAAAAATCTAGATAGAAAGCAGCATTTCTGGACTATTGGCACGGTACACAACTGGGTCAGCTCAGTTTTCATGGATTATTATTTTATGTACGTGGGTCGTTTGGGTTTGGAGAGTTTTCTATGAGCTTGAGCTTGATTCTTTGTAAAGTATATATACTGAAAATATGTCAAGGTTGTAATAAGTGCTAAAATATATTGAATAAAAGCTCTTTTCTCTTAGAAATCTCTTCTCTTCTTCTTTATTCCTTAAATTATTTGATCATACTTCCATAGAAATCTCTAAGAAGTACTTCCTTATTGCTTGGCTAATCACCGATGGCCACTGTTTGGAATTATGTCCCAAAGCCAATCATCAGCCTATTGATGATTAAGCTATTTTATAATTATAATTAATTTATTAATTAATAAAAATATTTTGACATCTTTTTTGTCATAAGTTTACATCTTCTAAGGAACTCCATTGTTGTGATGAAGTTCTTAGAACTATTTAATTTTGATAAAGAGAGGATTTATCGATTGATTCTTAAATTTGTTCATGACCAAATGATAGACTGTTAATTAAGACAACAACGTCTATTAAGCATAGGTCGCTATATGCCATATAGGTTGGTTGTCCTCTTAACTAAGGAGTGTGGAGACACTGGTATGACATACAGGTGAGATGTATGGGTACATCATCATTACTATCAAGAATATCTCTGATGGGATATAGGTATAAGTATCCCTTAGACATGAGATCACCTTAGTGACTAGCAAGCAACTCACTGTGCTTTGGTACCAGACTAACTAAATTTCTAATTCAGCAATGAAAGACTTCTGAGTACAGTCAAGTACTTACGAAGTCAGAGTGTGATAAAGATGGAATTGACCACTCCAAGAGTTGGAGAAGAATGTATCACTATATTTCAATATAGCAAAATCTTGGCCAGGATAATCTATCAGATGAATTTGATATTTTTAAATACAATATGGATAATTTGATCAGAGTTGATAGTTGAACACTAAGGTGTCTTACGAGCATTATGGTCAAGGGGATGAATTATATGGAAACTATATCCGCATAGGTTCTAAGGATGGTGTTCTACACCTTCGATTATCCAACCGTCAGATATCATTGCTAGATGGTCACTTCGATTGGTACAAAAATTTATTCTTATGCTACCAACTTAGGTTTGGACCTATGAGGTCACACACATGAGCTTACAATCTGATTGGATGGTTAATCAACCATTAAGAATCATTTTAGGGTTAAATAATCAATACGATTGGTGTTTAACCTAGTGCAAGTATTGCAAGAGGATCGATTAGCAATTGGATTACTAATTGGCTTAATTTGATTAAGCCAATTGACTGAGATTATATCTAATTAAATATAATTTGATTAGATTTGGTTTGGATTTGATTGGATCATGTCCAATTGATTTATTGAATAAACCAAGTGTAAGGAAGAACTAGTCCTAGTCTAACTAGGACTCGGATTAATCCAATTTTTTAATTTGATTAAAAAATAAATAATAATTAAATTTAATTTAATATAATTTTATTATATTTTTAAATGGGTTAGGATATTATTTAATTGGGTTGGTTTATTCTTGATTTTATTTGGTTAAAAAATCTTGTTTGACCAAGTCAAAATAGGAGTCCTAGTGTGACTAGGACTCTATATCACTTGTGCCACTTAATCCTCATGCCCCATGCTCTTTTTGTTTTTTTTCTTATATGAAAATTCTCCACTCCCATGGATTCTCACACCCTCTTTCTATCCTCCTTTTCTCATAAGGTAATTTGTTGGAAGACCAAGTCGAAAGAGAAGTTAGTTTTGCTTAGGATTTTATGAGATAGAATCCTTGTTGACCAAAACACATTCCCTTGAGTGCCACCCCCTCTTTTAATTAATTCTTCTCTTATTCCATGAAAATAATCTTCTTTTCTGTGCACCCTCCCTTGTTCATCCATGCCAATAATTATGGAGGAGGTGCCCAAGAGTTGGGTGCCCCAACAACTTTCTATGTTTGGATATTCCTAGTCTAGGATTTTGATCTAAATTGGACTCTTCTTTTTCTCTATTTATTGGATAAATTTTATTCTAATTTTTTTATAGAATATAGAGCTTTGGGAGAGGTTTGGGGTGTGCAAAAATCAGAGGAAGAGGGTCCTTGGGCATGGGGGTTCCATAGGCACGAAACTAGGTGTCTAGATGAGAGAAAAGAGAAGAAGAAGATGGTCTTCTTCTAGGGCTATTTTATTTTCAATCTCCCCTCATTTTTTTAGTTTTTTCTAAGAGAGTCTCAGATCAATAAACTCTCATCTTTCTTCTCATATTTTAGAGAGTCTAAATTTTGAAGAAAAAATATCGGATCGATCGTTGAAGAAGAATTAGCACAGTACTAGCATGCTATGTTGATTTTCTGCATCGAACTTCTGATCAAAAATCGTAGGCTCATGTGGACGATTCCTAGAGGTCGGACACGTGTGCAGCTCATGACTTCATCGTCAAGCCCAGATTAGTAAGTTAGAACATCTAACTTGCTTAGGTAATAGATCCGATCTAGTAACTTCATACCTGCATTTGATGTAGTGTAAATCTAGGTTGATTTGATCGACCTTTTACTTTCTTATTTGATTTTAATTTTTAATTTAATATCATTCCTTGATCATGTAATAAATCTAGGATCTAGATATTTACAAATTTATTTAAATAAATATTTAATTTATTTAAGTCTTTCACTACAAGATCTTGAAAAAGTTTTGAAGATCTACTTGTAAAATCCTAGATCTGATTCCTTTAATTGATATCAGAGCAAGGTTGTTATTACATGATTTTTATGCATGTTTAAATTATTTCTTAGATTAGATCTAATTTATAATCTAATTATTAAATCTAAAATTTTAAAAAAAAATTTAGATCTCACGAACTGCCATAAGGTTGTCCTGCTGTAAGATTTTTTCTTATAGTGAAAAGGTTGTCCTAGTTCATGATGATCTGACTCTAATCATAAATTTATTAGATTTGATCTAATTTTATTTATAATTTAATAAATTTAAAATAGTTTTAGATCTAAAAATAAAATATATTAGATTGCATAGACTGCCATAAGATTGTCCTACTATAAGGTATACCCCTTACAGTGAATAGGTTATCCTAGTATGTGCAGATCTAAAATATTGATCATAAAATTTTAAATTAGATCTAAGAGATTTAATGATCTGATTAAAAATATTTTAATCTAATTTTAATCTTCATAAATATGTTAGATTTAATCTAGAAAGTTTTATGATTGATTATTATTAAAACTGTTTCAATTACATGAACCTGTTTAGATTAGATTTAAAGTAGATTCATGTTTATGTTACTTGCATATTGATTATGAATCAAACATACAACTTGGTTGATAGAACCATGTTATAAAAATATTTTACAAATATAAAAATTATTTTCAAAAACCCAAACCCCAACCCTCAGCCCAAAACTTAATTAAGAATTAAGAAGTTATTTGATTAGATTCTAGGATTGTAAATTGAAGATCCTATGGCACGAATCATAACACATTGGGTAAATGGGTTAGTTTGGATTAGTTCCATTAATTGGGTTAGACCTAGGGTTAGAATAAAGAATGGATTTAATTAGAAAATTGGCTAAATCTAATCAATTATTGTCTTAGATTAGGTCAAGAATTCTCTAGATCAATTACAATAGTTGTAGTTGGTAAAGTACATATCTTTAATAAGATCCAAGATGAACTTGATTCTTGGCTACGCAGTCTAGCACGAACTATTAGGTTGATCTAATTGAAAGTAATTAAACCAGTTGGTATCTAAAGTAAACCAGACTAGTGGTTTTTAATTGGCAGCCTGCTTACCTAGCCAAATTTTGATGGTGTCTAAGGTAAGCCTGGTAGACCCTTCCACAAATCAAACTTACCTAGCCTCTTGGTGAGATTATATTTTGATCAAATTGCTTAACTATTTGAGTTGACCCATGTCAGCTAGGTAAATTAATTTGATTGATTTAGGTGCTCCTAGATTAGCCTATTAATGGTCTCCATTAAGCTGACTTGGTAAAGTTAGTGGGAGGATCATGACAAGCTGGTTAATCTAACCTACTCACTTCTATAAATTAAATCCTCTAAAATTATTAGGTCCCTAAAATAAAGTAGTTATACGATAACTAGATTATAGCCTCCCATTAAAGTGGATGATAATGAGTCCATCAATTAAATAATCATTGGAGGTCCAAAGGCCTGGTGCTTATCAATTGATGGAATTATCACTCATTATATGATCTCTTGGATACATCTTTTTAAATAGTGGTCAGGTGGGCCAAGCAAAGTTGGGCCTGATCATTCATTATTTGGATGGGCCAAGTATGGTCATGTTAATGGTTGGACTTAACTGGACCCTTTTCTAAGAAGGCCAAAGCCAACTGATCAGGGCCTGGGGCAAAATTTGTTTACTGAAAATTATTTGGAGAAATAATTAGTTATGAACCTACCCTTAGATGTATATGAATGGGCCAACCAAAGTTGGGCTCATGTATAGTCTATGTGGATTCTAGTATCCATTAAGAAATTAGGATAATTCCTTGAATTGGAGGTAGAGGCTACCAATTTGAATAAAATAGTCGGAGAAATCTTTTGATTAAAGTCCAACTCATTAGGTTTAATGAATCAATTACTAATTAGATTTTGGTTTTTCTTTGTGCAGACATGGCCACTTCTCTATCGCTCCAATCATTATTGGACAATGATAAGTTGGTGGGATCCAACTTCGGTAGCTAGTACAGAAAGTTGAAGATTGTCCTAGAGCATGAACGGATCCTATATGTGCTGACGATCCTGCACCTGAGGAGCCAGCTGCCAATGCACGTGGAACAGTCAGAGACACTTATCAGAAGTGACTCAGTGATCAAACCATGGTGTACTACATTATGCTGGCTGTGATGAGCGATGAGTTTAGTCGTAGGTTTGAGACAGCTCAACCAAATAAAATGCTCCAAGTATTGGAGGATTCTTTTGGCACACCCGATGACGTTGAGAGGCATAAGACTAGTTGCACCATCTTCAATGCCAGAATGCGGGATGGAGCCTCTGTCACTGATTATGTACTGTATATGATCGAGCTGATAGAGTGCTTGAGCAAACTCAAATTTTTCTTGCATGAGCAACTTGAGAAAGATGCAATACTGAACTCGCTGTCAAAGTCCTATCTCCCTTTTCTTACTCATTACAGAATGACAAAGCCTGAAGTAAACTACCATGGCTTATTGGGGTTACTTCAGAACTTTGAAAAGGATCATCAGCTCCATAAATAGTTGGTAAATTAAGTGGGAGGTTCATCTTCTGATTCTCGACCCTTTAAGAAAGGAAAGAAGAACAAGAAGAAGAAAACAAAGAAGATGCAAGTTCAGGCCGGGACATCAGTGCAGGGCCAGACCAGGAAGATCAAGCCCGATAAGAGTCAAGCTGAATGCTTCTTTTGCAAGAAGTGAGGGCACTGGAAGAGGAATTATCCTCAGTACATTGCCTCCCTGAATTCGAACAGGTAGAGAAAGAAGCAAGTTGTTGTTGGGCAAGATATTTATATGATAACTCCTTGTAATTTCTCTATTTGTGATATTACTAACTAAAGGAAAATCCTGATTTCCCGGTCCAGGTTCGTTCAGATCTGATCAGATCAAGAGATATATTTCAAAATTTTTTTCTTTGATCTGTATCAGATCTGAGATATTTTAGATTTGATTAATATTATTTTAATAAATAAAATAAATAAAAATAAATTAAATCAAATTTAATTTACCTGATTTGGGTAATCCTATTACCCTGTTGATGATCCTGTATGCAGCGAAAGGTTCTGGATCTAGCCACGCAAGCGCCTAGCCTCTATCGGTATCCACTCGGGTTGGATCTAGAGATCCTCTTCTTCTCTATCACATCTCCAAAAATTAGATCTGGATCTGATCTGGAGGATCTTCAAAACTCCTTTTGAAGATCAGCAGTCGTCCTTTGCAGCAGCGCAGCCTTCTAGCTTTCAGTCGCCTTTCTTTGATCTGGAATTGCACCAACCAAGGTCCAAAACTCCTTTTGGACATGGAGAGGAAGGGGAGAAGGTGGTTTGGCATGGAGGAAGGAGGGGAGAGGCAGCCTTGGGGTGTGGAAACTATTATTCAATCATATTAATCTGAGTTGGGCGCAGGGTCTTATTTATAGACTAACTGTGATCCAACTCCTCTTCTTCCCAACCAATCACAACCCTTTGTGAAATCAGATCTAAATCTGATTGGTGGGAATAGAGTCCCCTGGATTCCTCCTTAGAGGGTGCCTAAGACCAGTCAAAGTTGGTTCTTAGAAGAACTCTAATTGGAATCCAAAAAGGAGATGGAGTCCTTGTCCAACAAGGACTCCTAGGCGCCTCCAACTTGGGCACACGCCTAAGGGTGGCGTGCGCCCTTCCTCCTTGCCAGGTTCTGGTAGGGGGACAGGCCCCCACCAGCTCTCCAATAGGTGCATGACATGTGGTCAAAAGTCAAAGTATCAATGGTCAACATTTGACCAGTCAAAGGTAGACTTTTGACCAAAGTCAAAGAACAAGAAATGGCAGGTGACCAAAAATGGCAGGTAATGTCTTACAAAATAAGACAACCTTTTCTGACTTGGACAACCTCCAGTCAGACCATATGAAGGCCTCTGATTGAGCACAAACTCCTTTGGCTCAGTCAGGACAACTTATTTATGATAGTAAAAGAAGAACGTTAGGTTCAATCGAGTGCTAGCACGATTTCCTTGAACCTAATTGAATCTCATTCAGATCAATTGAACTAGATCAGTTCAATTGATGATCACCAGATTCAAACCCTTTATTTGTGTGACCCAGTTAGGTTCAGTTCTGTATGGTAATGGGATATGTCATGATCTCTATCATCGACATCATCGAAACTCCTTTCGATGGATCAGAACTCTTCTGATTCGAACAGCTAGAATGATCGATCATCTAAATCATTCTAATTGCTCCCAAAATCCACCAGTGACACCTAGCAGTATATGGTGGCAACCCATCAGAGCTGAATGCGAACCTCTTACTTGGTCAGCTACCTGTGTGATTCAGTCCTTACTATCTTGAGCCCCGATCATATTAGGGTTAAGGTAAACTCGTCAAAACCCTAGTTTCTGTCATATGATGTAATCATTCGATCGATTCCAAATAAATAAAATATAAATAGAAACTCTTTCTATTATTTCAACTCTACATGGCCATGGGCTTTTGGACTTGATTCTCATTGATTATCTCGGGCTGCTCCTGCACGCGAACCGGAGGTTGAAAATTAACCATCTTGAATCCATCGCAATTCCTATAAGATGAAGCATGCTATAGGCCAGCCACCGTACACCCAGGGTGTCGCAATGGCTAAGGAGACCGAGTTAATGGTGTATCAAACTACAAACAACCTTCAAGGTGACGTAACAGATGCACTCAGGTCAAGAGACCGGACATACACTACTGGCAGCATCGAGTCAGTCAGTGACGAGAGAATGTAACCCCTAATGACTACATGCGAGGTGGTCACCCGAGTGCCCTCGGTCTCAGAACGAGTACTCTGTACTCTACGCTCCAGAGTCTCCAACACCTCCGTAGATCTCAAACTCATCTACTCAGAAGAAAAGCATATTGTACATATACCAACCCTTCGCTGACTCATATCACTCATCCTTGATGGATCCTATGGTCCGGAGCAATTTATGAGTTAATAATGAATTATTCATGTCTTTAAATTTTCAAACTTTTGAATATAGAAATTATCATGTGCCATTAACTCAAGGATGTAATCACAAGACACTGAAATAACACATAATATGATAGAAAGTAACCCATCATATTGATTTTAGCTCAAATTTACAATTTTGGACCCGCGTAGAAAGTGTAAGGTTATAAGTTTCAACCAATTCTGGCTCTAGGGCACATATAGTATGCTGAACATACTTTCACTTGTCCTAGCGCGAATGTGGCTTACTAAAGTCCTAAGGTCCCATCTTCCAAGTGGCTTAGCGAAGTTTACTGCTGTGCGCCAAACGGTTTGTAACAGTGGTTCTGCACATTATCGTGGAGGGTTCGACTCTCTTGACCTGTGCACGTAAACCCTTCTCAAGGTAATTCGCAATGAGTGAGATATCAGTAATTGCTTGGAACTCTTCCAGCTGACAGCATCACCATTAACACCAAACAAGGACTGTCAGATGTTGACTTTCGCATCATCTATACAGACATGAAATCTGAGTCTGTGTATCCTGGACTTGTAGTTCTCCATTACGCAGAAGAGCCAACATATATATCCTAGTTCTTTCTCAAATTACTTATAGGATTACATTATCACAGAAAAGTCCAGTGTTTCTTCACACCTGAATATTTGACTGATATCCTGCTTGTGACAGTCACAGCATGGAGCTAATATCAGGTCGTCGTACTACATGGCAATTCATGAGGCTCCCTATTTGCAGAAGAAGCATAAGGGATCTTGCTCATAGCGCTGGCTATTTCCTCAAGTGTGCCTAGGGCACATCTCTTGAAAAGATGAAATACCAGCATGTCGAAGGATATTAATCCCCCTACTAGAAGTTTTCTAATACTGAATCCTCTTTAGTACTTCCTCATGTACATCTTCTGTGAAAGTCCTTAGCGATTCCTGATTGGTCTAGTCCCTATAGACCTAATTCCTAGAATAAGAGGATGCTTTTCACCTAGGTTCTGTTCATGGAAAGTTCCTTGGACAACCATATTTTTGACTCTGTGTCAACATGGAATATCATTTCCAATAAGGAGGATGTCATCCAGCACGTAACATATGAGGAAACAACAGGCCCGCCAACTAGTCTTTTGAAAAACTACCATGGTTCCTCTTCGTTTTTGAATGGAAACCAAACTTTTGATCAACATCATTGAAACGAGTGTTCTCCAGCTCCGAGAT
>QRFJ01002443.1:97455-118556 GCA_006176705.1 Cocos nucifera | reverse complement strand
TTGAAAACTCTATATGCATTGCTTGATGTAGAATATCCGAGAAATATACCCTCATTTGTCTTTGCATCGAATTTACCTAGATTATCTTTACCATTATTATGAATAAAATATTTGCAACCAAAAATATGAAAATAATTAATGTTAGATCTTTTTCATTTCCAAAGCTCATAGGGGGTTTTCTTTAAAATTGGGCAAATAAAAACTCTATTTAGGATATAACATACTGTGTTAATGGCTTCAGCTCAAAAATATTTGGGTAGATTCTCTTCACACAATATGGTACGGACCATATCAACTAAGGTTCTATTCTTTCTTTCAACAACTCTAATTTGTTGAGGGGTTCTAGATGCAGAAAAATTATGTTCAATGCCATGTACGTTACAAAATTTTTCAAAGTATTTATTTTCAAATTCTATGCCATGATCACTGTGGATACAATGTAGAGTTCTTTTCATTTGTAATTTTCTTGTGAAACTTTAAAAACATTGAAAATGCTTCATCTTTGTGAGATAAAAAAAAAAAATCCAAGTGAAACAAGAATAATAATCAATAATTACTAGAGCATATTTCTTTCCTCCTAGGCTTATGGTCCTAGTAGGTCTAAACAAGTCCATATGAATTAATTCAAGGGGCCTAGAAGTTGAAATCACATTTTTGGATTTGAAACTCTCCCTAGTTTGTTTTCCAAATTGGCAAGCATCACAAACATGATCAATTTTGAAATTTAGTTTTGGTAGCCCCTTAACTAAGTCCTTATTATGCAATTTATAAAGAGTATGCATGCTAGCATGACCTAACCTACAGTGCCAAAGCCAACTAGTTTTCTTTCTATTAGTATTCATTGCAACTAAGCATTAGCCACTCTTCATGGCAATTTCATCAAGGTTTACCATGTAGATGTTGCCACGCCTAAATTCAATGAATTTTAAACTATCGTCCAAGGAACAAGATAATTTGCACAAAGAAGATTCGAAAGAAACTTTAAAACCTTTATCATAAAGTTGACTGATACTAAGCAAGTTATGTTTTAAGTTATCAACTAACAATACATTATCTATAAAAGTGATAGGAGTAATCTAAATTTTACCATAGCCAATAATTTTGCCATTGCCGTTATCGCCAAAGGTGAGCACTCCCCCATCCTTTCGTTCAAAGGTGATGAATTATTGCTTATCACCCGACATATGCCTTGAGCAGTCGCTATCTATGTACCACTCCCTTTTTGATCCTTGGGCTGTAAGGCATTCCTGCACAAATAATTAAGTGATAGTTTTAGGTATCCAAGTCTTCTTGGGTTCTTTAGAATTAGTAGAGATTGTTCCTTTTGGTACCCAAATCTTTTTAACAATTTTTTCATTGAACTTAGAAGTATTACATTCAAATGCTTTGTCTTACCTTTTTACATCTAAAGCAGGTGATGTGAGAGGTTCCAATTGAAGTGTATGCAGTGAAGAAATTTTTTAAAAACTTAGTCTTATCTTTAGGTTTATATCCTAGTCCGATTTTATCATAGACTTCTTTCTGATTATTTAAGATCATTTGCAGTTTTTCTGAACTACAAGTGAATTTATCAACTAAAAGCCTTAGTTTATCCAATTCATCCTTTAGGATTTTTTCTCTTCTTTTAATTTGTTGTTGCCACTAATTACCTCTTCCTTTTCCTTCAAAAGTGTTTGAGTCATTTTCTTAATACTTTTATTTTTTATGCTAATCTTTTTGAAATCTTTCATTAAGTCCTAAAAAGCATCTTGAAGTTCATCAAAGATAAAATCTGAATCAAGAGTGGAGGATAACTCATCATCTTGTGCCATGAAATATAAATTTGCTTCATTTTGGTCTCCTTCCTCCAAGCTTGACTCATCACTATCGCTCCAAGTTGCTATTATAGCTTTCTTTTTTGTTCTTTTTGGCCCTTTCTTCAACTGAGGACATTCAGCCCTGAAATGTCCTGACTTTTTGCATTCGTAGTAAGTGGGCTAATCCTTCTCTTTTTTTCTTTCTTTCTTCCTACTGGCTTCTCCTCTAATGAAGCTCCTTTTCTTGAATTTTTGTCTTTTTCTTTCCATAAATTTCTTGAATTTTTTGATCACCAGGGCCATGTCTTCATCATTTTCTTCACTAGTGGATAGATCATCTTCTTCTTTAGCAATAATAGATTTCAATGCTATTCTTTTCTTCTTCTTGTTATCTTCCTTATTGTGCCGACTCATGGCTAGCTCATGTGTCATCAAGGATTCAATGAGCTCCTCTAAAGATAATGTATTCGGATCTTTTGCCTCCTGGAAGGCTGTCACCTTGGCTTTGCATGTCCTAGGTAAAGATCTGAGAATCTTTCTCACAAATTCACTGTTAGTATAAACTTTACCTAAACTTTTTAAACCATTTATGATATCAGTGAAACTTGTGTACATGCTAGTGATAGATTCCATGGGGTCTATTTTAAATAGCTCATATTGGTGAACTAGCATGTTAATTTTAGTTTCTTTTACTTGATTTATCCCTTCATGCGTGACCTCAAGCCTATCTAAAATTTTCTTTGCTGAATTACAAGTGGAGATTCGATTAAACTCATTAGCGTCAAGGGCATAATAGAGTACATTCATTGCCTTGGCATTTAATTGGACAAGTTTCTTATCCATTTCATCCCAATCCTTCTCCAGCTTAGGAGTGGATGTGCCATTAACAATGATTGTGGGAGTATGTGGACCATTGACAATGACACTTCATATGTCATAGTCAAAGGCTTGAATGAAAATGCGCATGCGAGCTTTCCAATAGGTATAGTTAGACCCATTGAAAAGATGTAGCCTATTTATGGTGAACCTCCTAGTTGGGTTGACATGATCTTTATCTCTAGTTGATAAAATCAATAATTAACAGAGAACCAAGGCTCTGATACCAATTGTTGTCTAGATGAACAACCTAAGAGGGGGGGCGTGAATTGAATTTTCAAAATTTTAAATAGATATGTATGGTGATTAAAGATTAAATCTTGAGTGAATTAAATGTGAGAGCAAATAGAAGACAGAAGCTAGAGCAGACACACAAGCAAGAGGATTTTATAGTAGTTCGGTGCACTCCGAGTACCTACGTCCACTCCCCAAGCAAACTCCTGAAAATTTTACTATAATCCCTCAAGATTATAGTTGGATAGTTTTTTTCGAGCTCACTATCTAATAACCTAGTTGGTTTTTCCCTAAGTTCACTAACCGCAACCCTTACAAGAATCAGATAAACCAATAAATAAACAAAAGGAAAGAAAAATCCCAAAATCCAAGTTTCAACCCCTACTGAAACCAAATACATGAAAAGGGAAAAGAAAATATTTCAACTCAAAAGGCCCCTTTGAATGAGCGGAAGAGTTATCCTTGTAGTTCATTGAAAGCCTCTTTGAATCCATGGAGTTAATGCACTTGAGGATTCTTCAATGCTTAAGAGAACAGATTGATCGAAGATGAAAATTTTCATTCAAGAATAGAGTGTGTTTTTCTTTTTTCTTATTTTTCTTCTTTTTTTTATCATAAATAAGCCTTCATCCTTTTATATCTACAGCATTCCTCTCTTTTGATGATGATTGGAGCTCAGAATAAGCAAAATCCAAATGTTGGAGAGCAGCAACTAGCCGTTGGAGTCGAAAAAATCTGATCTGGAATGCTCTATCAAAAAGTTATCGCTGAGTCTCGAGATCTCTCAGTTTTTCTCAAGATGTCTCACTAAGTTATGGGACCTCTCGATTTGAACAGAAGAGCTCTCACCTTCAGTCTCATAAAAAATCATCCTTTTGGAGAAAATGGCTCGCTTGAGATCGAGACCTCTCGATTCTGAAGGAGACATCTCACGGGGACCGCGAGATCTCTCGGGAATCCTACGAGACCTCTCACTTTTAAGGCACAAAAACTAGATTTCTATTGTTTGAGATCGAGATCTCTCGAGATTCTCTTAAGACCTCTCAAAATCATGCTAGAACAGCACTTGGGGTGTGCCAGTCCACTCAAGAGCTCTCGAAAAAATTCCAAGACATCTCGAAGACTGCTTCAAGATGATTTTGAGAGAATTTTCACTTCGAACAAGCGGATTTGGATTTTGATTGATTTCCACTTAATGTCTTTCTTATTTTGGTCAAAGAGCTTTCTTTCTTCTGACATTGGAAAACTTAAGATAAAATATATTAGTAATCATTTATTTTAATGTTTGGTCATCATCAAAATCACTTAGGGGTTTCAACATAGTTTTTCTAATTTGGTGTATCTTATTTCTACATTCCTCAAGACTCTGCTTATGTAGTAGATCAGCTTCTAAACTTTAGCTTCCTCTCTAATCAGGATGGCTCCAATAGCTATTGGAGACATAGCTAGGTACAAGAACAACTCTTCTCCAGGTTCAAGGTTGGCTAGGAGCGAAGGCAAACTAAGATAGTTCTTCAACTTTTCAAAGGTCTGCTAGCACTCAGGAGTCCAATTGAAGTTCTTAGGCTATTTAAAGATTTAGAAGAAGGGCATACAATGCTTTGCCGATCTTGAAACAAAATGATTCAGGGCCACTACCTTGCCTGTGAGGTGTTGAACTTCTTTTATTGTTTTCGAGACGATCATCTCTTGGATGGCTTTAATCTTCTCTGGGTTAGCCTCGATGCCATGCCTTGACACCATGAATCCCAGGAACTTCCCCGAGGTTACTCTGAAAGTGCATTTTATGGGGTTTAACTTCATCTTGTACTTTCAAAGGATGCTGAAGGTCTCTTCGAGATCGATAATGTGATTTGGTGAAGATCAACTTTTAACTAGCATATGATCTACATGCACCTCTATGTTGCAGTCGATATGCTCCTTGAAGATCTTATTCACCAAGCGCTGATAAGTCGCATCTACATTTTTAAGCCCAAAGGGCATGATCTTGTAATAATAAAGACCACGATCAGTAATGAAAGTCATCTTCTCCTTATCCTCTGATGCCATCCAAATTTGATTATAATCGGAGAAGGCATCCATAAAAATGAGAAGTTCATGGCTTAAATTTGCATCCACCAGTTGGGCAATCCTAAGCAAAGGATAGCTATCTTTCGATCAAGCTTTGTTTAAATCTATGAAGTCTATACACATCCTTCACTTGCCATTGGCTTTCTTAATAAGAATGATATTTGCAATCCTATCTAGGTAAGATAATTTCTAGATAAACTCCACCTTAAGTAGTTTATCAACTTCATCCATGATAGCCTTCTATCTCTTTGGTGCAAAGCTGTGCTTCTTTTGCTTCGTTGGTCGATGTTTAAGGTCCACACCCAGATGATGTTCCATTACCTCTGCATCAATCTTAGGCATATCTATAGGCACCTAGATGAAAACATCAGCGTTCTTTTGCAAGAAGGTGATGAGCTTCTTTTAAACTTCTTCTTTTAGATTCAAGCCAATCTTTATAGTGTATTCCTTATTTCCATCATTCAAAGGGACCTCCTTAAGGTCATCCATGGGTTCCCCCCTTTTTTAAGATAGGTCATCATGGGCGTCAAGTCCTTCCACTGGACAAGGATCTACCTGCCTTCCTCCCTATTGGGTAATATTATAATAGTACTAAGCTAGTGCCTGATCTCCTCTGACTTTTTCAACTTCATGCCTTATTGGAAACTTCATTTTTAGATAATAAGTTAAAACCACAGTCCGAAGTGCATTCAAACCAGGGTGGCTAAGGATTGCATTATAAGTAGAGGGCACCTTCACCACTAAGAAATCAACTTGGGCTCTAGATTGCTTTGGATACTGACCTATCATAACTTGTAAAGTTATTATCTCTTCAACTAGCACTATGTTGCTAGTGAACCCAGCTAATAGAGAATTCATTGGACCCATCCTACTATCAGATATGGATTTTTTAGAGAAAGAATCATAAAATAAAACATCAACGAAGCTTTCATTATCAATTAAAACACGGCGTACATCATAGTTTGCAATATGTAGAGTTACTATAATCGCATCATTATGCGGAAACTATACCCCTTGATCATCTTCCATAGTGAAAGTGATAGGTTCTTCAGTCCGCTGCTTCTTTGCTAGTTTCGCCGATCCACTGGCTTCCCCCTACTGATGTCCCCTAACAATAGTATTGATGATAATAAGTGGGGGCCAATCTCCTTGCTGTTCATCTCTCTAAAGTGGTTCAGGCTATGGTGGGGCTCTCAACTGATCTTTCCTTCTTTCTGACTAGCACCTGAATCAATCCAGCCGACCCCTTCTAATCAGTGCTTCAATCTCATCCTAGAGCTAGATACATTCTTCAGTATCATGACCATGGTCACGATGGTAGAGGCAGTACTTGTGAAGAAACTAGATATAGAATTTTAGGGCTAGATCTTGAAATTTTTTCAAGATTTAAAGAGTGGAAGATAGGAATTAATCAAAATGAATTCATAAAAATTAGAGAACCATTAGATCTAAGATTTTATTATATGATTATATCATGAGATTAAATCAAAAATTAAAAAATATAGGAAAGAAAAATATGTTGATCATATCAACATGCATCTACACTACATCTAATGTAGGTATGTAATAATAGATTATATCCACATCACCTATGTAAGTTAGATATTCTAACTTGCTATTCCAGGCTTGAGGATGAAGCTTCAAGCCACACACGTGTCCAGTCTCTAAGAGATGTCCACATAAGCCCACGAATCTCGATCAGAATTCCAATATAAAAAATCGACACAGTATGCTAGTACTATGCTAAACCTTTTTTGACGGTCGATCTGATTCTTTGTTTTTCAAGATTTAAACTCTCCAAAATATCAGAATGAATGGGAGAGATTCTAAATCTGAGATAATTCTCAAACAAATCTCAAAGTTGGAGGAAAAGGGAAGATCAAAAGAACCCTAGGAGAAGACCCTCTTCTTCTTCTCTGCTCTCTCACCTAGGTACCTAGATTGGTATATATAAAATCCCAATGCCTAAGAAGCTTTTCTCTCTAATTATTACCTACCCAAAACCTCTCCCAATGTTCTAGAATTCATAAAAAAAATTAGCTAAAAATTCATTTTAAATAATAATATATGGAGGAGTCTTGTCTAGGTTAAAAACCTATATAAGGTTGGTTCAATTAAGGCAATAAGTTGGGGTGCACAACACTTGGGCGCCCTTTCCTTTCTTCCAGCGGTGGACCACCACAAATTGGTGCACAAAATTTCATCTTTTTACCATGGAAAACAAGGAGAGAAATCAGGGTGGTGGGCATCATAAGGGAAGAGTCCAAGTTTATTGGGATTCTATCATATAGAATTCAAACCCACAACAACTTGCCATGTATTAACTTGGTCCACAACTTAATACCATATGGGAAATAGAGAGAGAGGATGAGCATGCATGAACTTCAGGGAGAGAGAGATTTCACGTTAAAAGGAGAGAGAGGGAGAGGGGGAGAGAGAGAGAGAGAGAGAGAGATGGGCATGGGCGGTGTGGGGTATAGGTGGTGCAAGGATGGAAGTTCCTAGTCACACTAGGACTCCTCCTTTGACTTGGTCCATATGGTTTCTCAAACCAAATTAAACCAAAAGTAAATCAATCTAATTAAATTAGGTCCTAATCTAATTAAAAATTTAATTTAATTAGATTTAATTTTAATTTAATTTTTTAATCAAATTAGAAAATTGGGTTGACCCAAGTCCTAGTTGAACTAGGACTAGTTCTTTCTTGCACTTGGCTTATCCAATAAATCAGTTGAACTTAATCCAATCAAGTCCAAACTAAATATAATTAAATTATATTTAATTAGACTTAATTTTAGCCCTCTGACTTAGTCAAATTAAGCTAATTAGTAATTCAATTGCTAATCGATCCTCCTACAACACTTGCACTAGATTAAACATCAATCATATTGATCGTTTAAACCTAGAATGATTCTTAATCATTAATTAACCATCCGATCAGATCATGAACTCTAATATGTGTTACCCCATAGATCCGAACCTAAGTCGATAGCATAGAAATGATTTTTTTTATCAATCAAAGTGACCATCTAGCTGTTGAAAAATATGTCCTAAAGCCAATCATCTAAGTAGTAGATGATTGAAATTAGTATATAAATTATCTAATAATAATAGTAATTTTGTTGTTTCATCATAAAAAGTTTATCTTCCTTAAATGAACTTCTAAATTATGATAAAGTTCTTAGAACCATAATTAATTGATAAAGAAGAATTTATCGGATGGTTCTTAAATTGTTCACGACCTAATAATAAGTTATTAACAAGAATGATAACTTATCGAGTATAGGTCGCTGTATGACATATACGTTGGTTTTTCTCATAATCAAGTGGTGTGGATGTTGGACTGGCATACCCTAGAAGCCAGATTGGCTGACACTTGTAATACACTTCTAAGGATAAAATTATAATTTTGACTATAAATAATAAAATAGATTATTTTCTATCATAGTGTGTATTTGAAAGTGTCTGTGATACATCCCTTGAGTTAGTGGTAATGATAGTTCATATTTTCAAGAGTTGAAAATTTAAGACATGAATTTTTATTATCAACTCATAAAATGCTCCCAACCATAAGATCATCATGAGGATAGTGATTGATCCGGAAGATTGGTGTACGATTGCTTCTTTTTTATAGATGAGTCTTGAGTCTACAGTGTAAAAACACCAGAGTGAGAGTACAGGTACTTATTAGAGAACGAGGGCACTGAGCATGACCACCTCGAGCAGTCATGAGGAAGTCTACCTTCTCATCAATGACTAGCTTGAAGCTGCAGTGGTGTGTCTGGTTCTTTGACCTAAGGTGCATCGGTAGTTCACCTTGAGGGTGTTATAGTTTGACTATACCATAACTTGGTCTCCTAGCCATTTAGAATCCTAAGGTGTATGTTGGCTATAGCATGTTCATTGTAGGAATTGGATTGCACCAATAGGAGATCTATCTATCTCGGTAGATGAGGAGCAGCCCTATGATGATCATGAGAACTAAGTCCATAAGCCCATGGCCATGGCAGAGTGAAATAATAGAAAAAGTTTCTATTAGAGTTTTTTCATTGAACTTAAATCAAATGATTAATTCATATGACGGATATTAGGGTTTGACGAGATCACTTTAATCCTAATCCGATCGGGGTTTAAGATAGAAGAACTTAATCACACAGATAACTGCACCAAGAGATTCATTTTCAATTCTGATGGATTGCCACCATATACTGCTAGGTGTCACTGGTGGATTTTTAGAACAATTAGAATGATTTAGATGATCGATCATGCTAGTTGTTTGAATCAAAAATGTTTTGATCCATCGGAAGGTGTTTCAATGATGTCAATGATAGAAATCATGACATATCCCATTACCATACGGAACTGAACCTAATTGGATCACACAAAGAAGGGTTTGGATCTGGATATCATCAATTGGATTAACCCAGTTCAATTGATTTGAATAGGATTCAATTAGATTTAAGGAAATCATGCTAGCACATGATTGAGCCTAATGTTCTCCTTTAACAATCATTAAAACTTATCTCGATTGAGCCTAATATGTTTGGGCTCACTTAAGAATCTTTACTTGATCTGACTAGAGCTTGTCCAAGTTAGAAAAGGGTTATCTTAATTTATAAAATAAATTTGAGACAACACCTGCCATTTTTCATCGCCTGCTAAATCTTGTCTTTGGACTTTGGTCAAATATTGACTTTTGATACTTAGACATTTGCCCATGTGTCATGCACCCATAGGAGAGAATATTGGATCTTGTCCCCCTACTAAAAAGTAGATAGGCAAGGGGCGCACGCCTAGGGAGGTGTGTATGTCATGAGGATAATGCATGGAATCCCATACAGATGGGACTCCAGGTTGCTTCATAAATTTAAATGCTGTGGCGCCAAGGAGTCCTATTTGACCAGTCAGCGCCACCTAAGGAGGTTTATGAGGGACTCTAATCTGATTGGATCAGATAATGTCATCCCACCAATCAAATTTAGATCTGATTGCACAAAGGGCCGTGATTGGTCGGGATGATGTGGCACTGCATGGTGCAGCAGGATCTATATAAACCCTATCTACGCCTAAAATTAAGAGCTTCTGCTTTAGCCCATGCCATATAGCCCCTCTCCCTCTCTCTCCATGCCATCCTTAGGTCCTCTCTCTCCTCTCCACACCTAAGGGACTTTGGGCATGAGTTAGGTGCGATCCAAGCAAGTGAAAGGTGACAGAAAAGGAATAAGACAGCACTGCTGCAAGAGACAATAGTTGAACTTCAAAAGAGTTTTTGAAGACCTTCAAGATTAGATCTAGATCTAATTTTTGGAGGATAGATTGAGAAGGAGAAGATCTCTAGATTTTGTTCGACTGAATACCAGTAGAAACTTAGCAATTACGTGGCTACATCCAGAATCTCAGGCAAACATCAGGATCAACATAGGATAATTGGATTATCCAAAATAAAGATATAATTAAATTAGATTTAATTTAATTTAATTTTATTTTATTAGATTAATAAGATTAGATCTGAAGAATCTTAGATCTGATTAAAATCTTAGAAAAAAATTTTGAAATATCCCTCTTGATTCAATCAGATCTGGACAAACCTGCATCGAGAAACAAGATTTTTTCCTTCAACTGTTATCAGAGCCAGGTTTCATAATTCATTAGATCTAATTTTAATTTATTTTTGATCTGATAATTAGATAATTTTAGATATCATATGATATATGATTAGATCTAAAATTAAAAAATTAAAAATTAAATAAATCTAGATCTAAGATGTATGAGATGCATGACTAAACTAGGAATAGAATAGTTCTATGAAGTCTAACATGATCATAATTTTAATTTGATTAATTATAATTTTTAGATATATTTATTTATTATTTTTTAATATTATAAATATTATAATTAGATCTAAAAAATAAAAAAATAAATTTATTTAATTTGTTCATATGAGATATGATAGAAGCATGTTTAGACTAGTTGTAGAATAGTTCTACAAAATTATCTAGTATAAATTTTAATTTGATATAATCAATTTAAATCTTATTTTTTAGATGTTTATGAGATAATTTAGATCTAAAAATATACATGATATGATACATGAGACATATGCAAAACATGTTTTAGTTAAATCAATTTTTTATATGACATATGATCTAGATCTAACTAGTTTTATAAATTTATCATATTTGTGATTAAGGCATTTCTCTTGGCCATCCAATCATAAGAATGAAGTAGGGTTTAAAGGCCCTCTCCTCCCATTCGATGGGGTGTTCTTATGATGTGTAGCAGTGCTGCGTGTTTGTCCTTAATCAAAAATCTAAAACCTATTTTCTGCAAAGTCCTAGATCCTGAAATCCTAAGATTCTATATACATATTTTGTTTATGAACCCTAAACTTAATTAAGAATTAAGATTATGAAACATATTAGATCTAAAATTAAAAATTTTTAAATCTAAGATATATTCATAAAATTGGGTTTGGACTTGGGTAGCTCAATTAGGTCTAGCGGTTGATCAAACTGAATCAAGAGTTGGTTAGATTGGATCAAGAGTGCTTAAATTGACCAGCCTAATAGGATTAAGTCTGGGTCAAGATCGAGTCACATGAGTGATCAATCAAGTTAAGATCTAATTAGGCTCAGTGGTTACAGTCTAAATTGTAGGCTAATCCATCTGGTTCTGGCTCAACAATTTGGTATCTATGGTAAGTTTGGCAGATATGATCGACTGATTTTTAATTGAAAGCTACTCAACTCGAATGCATTCTTATCAAGTTAATGGCATATCTCTTCCACCGATCTCACTTACCTGACCATATTTGTCGGCTCAGTCTTGATCTAAGGTGACTAACAATCCGAGCTAACCCATGCTACTAGGTTCTTCATAATGGTTATGGATATGTCAAGTTAAGTTTAAAGAGACCTAAATCAAATCTTCCTAAGAAAATATTAAGTTTAAGGTCTTCCACCATTGTAGATGTGCAAGCTCTTCTCGGGACTGATTATTCTCGACTGGTCACAGTGGTTTAGTTGCTTCGAGAAGATGCAACCATGTCTATTAGGCGTTGGATGCTATGGGCTGGAGGATGGATTGGGCTCAATATTCTGGATACAATGAGAAACCCAATTAGGAATTCAATCTATGCAAATGATGGGTCTGACTTAACTAAGGAGTAGATCAATATTCTGAGCATGGTGAGATTCATAAATTAGAGACCAACCTTGGGTGCACCATGATTAGAGAATCATTGAACAAGAGTTATTCACTCATTGACTAACCCATCATCAATAACTGTTAGGTGAGGTGATGAGTTAGTTTGTGGGATTGCACCACCCACTAGAAATCAATAATCATGGAGATTTTTGCATCTCTACAAAGAGAGTATCGGGATTCGAGAAAATAATGGAAGCTAATTTATTTAAAAATTAAACTTTTAAATAAATTGGTCAAGTTTTAATTATAAAATCTAACTAAAAATTTTGACTCTCTATAGAAAAGAAAATATCTGCATCCAACCCACTAGCCCATATCTTGGACACCCATAGATTGACTAAATCCAATTGCTAGAATTGGCTTTGAAACTTTAAAATTATTTTAGGTTCTGAGAAGTTGACTCATGTATTGGATCAGGATCTCCCCACCATAATAGCTCGTTCGTCCGTTGAACAGAGTGTGTCTCTTGACGAATGGATGGATCAAGATAATAAGGTCAGATACTACATGTTGGGCTCGATGTCTGATGACCTTCAGCATCAATATGAAGATATCAAGACTGCCCACCAAATATTGGCTCACTGTAAGAGTTGTTTGGTGAACAGAGTCGTGCAGCCAAATATCAGATCACTAAATGACTGTTTAAGACTAAAATGAGTGATGGGCAGTCAGTCCAAGATCATTATCTGATGATGATCAAGGACTTGAAAGAACTTGAGAAGCTCGAAGTGAAGTTAGATCAGGATTTATAGAATGATATAATTCTACAATCTTTGACTGATGCATATGGGTAGTTCATCATGAACTACCATATGCGTAAATTTTAGAATACTATGGCAAAGCTTATGAATATGCTGGTTATTACTGAGCTTTCTATGAAAGGTTCTAAAGGCTCAGTACTTGCTATGAAATGGACTTCTTCCAAAAGAAAGTCTTTTGAAAAGAAGAAGAAATCTGTGAAAAGACAAAAGATGGAAGGTGGAAAGAAAAGGAAGGCAAAGTTGAAGATGAAAGTCGATGATAAAAAAAAGTGTTTCCATTGTAATACTAATGGCCATTGAAAGCAAAACTGTCCTACATACCCGGCCACCCTGAAGAATAAGAAAGAGACAGGTCCTTCTGGAGGTATGCTCGTTATTAAGTCTAACCTTACGATTTCTTCTTCATCCAGTTAGATGCTTGACTGTGATTCTAGTGCTCATTTGTGCACTTCCATGTAGGGTCTTGAGGATAGCAGGAGGCTGAGGGATGGTAAGATGATCCTACGCATTGAAAATGAAGCAAGGATTACTGTTGTGGCTGTGGAAACCTACCCTCTTCGACTACCATCTAGCTTAGATTTAGTACTTAGGAATTATAATTATGTGTCTGCTGCAAGCAGGAATTTGATTTCTATTTCATGTTTAGCACTAGAAGGCTATGTAATTAGTTTTCTTAAGGACCATTGTAATATTCTTTATGAAAGAAATAAAATTACAAGTGATTTTCTTATTAACAGTCTCTATCAGTTATATATTGATGTATCTATTTTTAATATCGAGCAAAATATGAATACCATAAGATCAAAATGACCTAGGGATAGTCCAAACGATAGGTATCTATGGCACCTAAGGCTAGGTCATATAGCAGAAGATAGGGTTAACAAATTGGAGAAAATCAAACTATTGAGTTCGTTGACTTTCAAGTCATATCTAATTTATGAATCATGTCTTCAAGCGAATGACTAAGCTTCCTTTTGTAGGACATGGGAAAAGGGCCACGGAACTACTTGCCCAAGTGCATACAGATGTATGTGGCCCATTTGATGTGCCGACTAGAGACAACTTTGACTACTTCATAACCTTTACTGATGATTTATTTTGGTATGGGTATGTGTATCTTATAAGACACAAGTCTGAAGTCTTTGAAAAGTTTAAAAAATTTAGACATGAAGTCAAAAAGTAAACTAGAAAATTCATTAAGATTCTTCGATCAGATCGAGGAGGTGAATACCTTAGTCAGGAATTCCTGGACTATCTTAAGCAAAATAGCAAGTCTCTTAATGGACTCCACCTGAAATAGCTCAACTCAATGGGATTTCAGAATGGAGGAACCAGACCCTATTAGATATGGTCCGATCCATGATGAGCTTTACAGACCTTCCTAATTTTTTTTTGAGGATATAGTATGTTAACTACTATATATTTACTGGATAGGATTCTCTCTACATTCCTACCACACCATATGAGATATGGTATGGTAAGAAATCAAGTCTGAGTCATCTTAGAATTTGGGGTTATCTGGCTCATGTCAAAAGACAACAAGCAGACAAGTTAGACTATAGGTCCGTTAGAGCTTGATTCATAGGATATCCTAAAGAGTCATTAGGATATTATTTCTATAATTCCAGAAGACCATAATGTGATTGTGAGTCAACATGTCATTTTTTTTTGAAAAATGGTTTATTCAAGATAGCGGCATTGGAAAGCAGATCAAGCTCGCGGAGAAAGTCTCACAAGAGCAACGAGCTAAGGATCTTATGGAACCAAATCAAGTTGAGCCAATACAATCACTACCTCCTCCACCTCATAGATCGAAAAGAGTTTCCTGTCCCCCTGAGAGGTACTTAGGTACTATCTTAGAGGAAGTAGACAAAATATTCATCATAGGTAAGGGAGCTTATGGTGATAATCCCAAAACCGATGATGAGGCGATATCGAATATTGACTCCGAGAAATGATTAGAGGTAACGAAGTCAAAAATTGACTTGATGCACTCAAACCAAGTCTGGACCTTGGTAGATCCACCTGAAGGTATAGTACCTATTGGATGTAAATGGATCTACAAGAGAAAGATTGGTGCAGATGGAAATGTGGAGACATTCAAAGCTAGATTAGAGGCAAAAGGGTATAGTCAGCATGAAGGAATTGACTATCAGGATACCTTTTCACCAGTAGCCATGCTAAAATTCATCCGCACATTGCTTGCTGTTGCAGCCTATTTCGATTATGAAATATGGCAAATGGATGTGAAAATGGCATTCTTAAATGGATACCTTGAGGAAGATATCTATATGGAACAGCCGCTAGGTTTCACATCCAGTGATTTTGATCATAATGTATGCAAACTGCAAAGGTCAATATATGGACTTAAGCAAGCATCTTGGAGCTGGAATAGTCATTTTAATGATGTGATCAAATTATTTGGTTTCATCAAGAATGAGGAGGAACCATGTATTTTCAAAAAGGTCAGTGGGAGCACTATTGTCTTCCTCATACTGTACGTGGATGATATCCTCCTTATTGGAAATGATATTCTCTTGTTGACCATAGTTAAAAAATGGTTATCTAAAGAATTCTCAATGAAAGACCTAGGAGAAGCATCCTTCATTCTAGGAATTAAGGTCTATAGAGATAGACCAAATAGGATACTTGGTCTTTCACAGAAGATGTACATAGAGGAAGTGTTAAAGAGGTTTAGCATGAAAAACTCCAAGAGGGGATTGGTATCCTTCAGACATAGCATTCATCTCTCCAAGAAAATGTGTCCCAACACATCTGAGGAGATTGAATGCATGAGCAAGATCCCTTATGCTTCAGCAATAGGAAGCCTCATGTATGCCATGTTATGTACATGACCTGATATAGCCCATGTTGTGAGTTTCAAAAGCAGATATCAATCGAATCCAGGTGAAGAACATTAGACTTCTATGAAATGTATCCTTAAGTACTTAAAAAGAACTAAGGATATGATGTTGGTTTTTGGTAATGGAGAACTCTAAGTCCAGGGATATATAGAATCAGATTTTATGTCCGATATAGATGATTGAAAATCGACATCTGAGAATCTATTTGTATGTAATGATGGTGCTGTCAGTTGGAAGTGTTCCAAATAGACAGCGATAGCAGATTCCATCATGGAAGGAGAGTATATCGCTACATTAGTAGCCGTGAAGGAGGCATTCTAGTACAAGAAGTTCACCACAGAGATTGAAGTGATGCCATCGGATACCATTCTTCTGTACTATGACAATAATGGTGCCATGGCCCTTGCAAAGGAGCCGAGATCTCATCAGAAATTCAAGCACATCGAGCAGCAATATCACCTCATCCATGATTACCTTGAGAAAGGTTACATCGAGGTCTAGAGAGTCGACTTTGCAAATAATGTGGCAAACCCACTCACAAAGCTGTTGTGCTAGCAAAAGATCGAAATCCACCTTGAAAAGATGGGACATAGATTTATAGCCAATTAGCTTTAGGTCAAATGGGAGTTTCTTAGATAGGTGTGCCCTAGAAGCCAGATTGACTGACACTTGTAATACACTTCTAAGGATAAAATTTTAATTTTGACTATAAATAATAAAATAATTTATTTTCTATCATAATGTGTATTTGAAAGTGTCTATGATACATTTCTTGAGTTAATAGTAATGATAGTTCATATTTTCAAAAGTTGAAAATTTAAGACATAAATTTTCATTATTAACTCATAAAATGCTCCCGATCGTAGGATCATCATGAGGATCGTAATTGATCCAGAAGGTTGGTGTACGATCGCTCTTTTTTAATAGATGAGTCTTATGTCTAAGGTGTAGAGACACCGAAGCGAGAGTATAGATACTCGTTAGACAACGAGGGCACAGAGCATGATAGCTCGAGCAATCGTGAGGAAGTCTATCTTGTTATTGATGACTGGCTCGAAGCTGGAGTGGTGTGTCTAGTTCTTTGACCTGAGGTGCATCGACAATTCACCTTGAGGGTGTTATAGTTTGACTATACCATAACTCGATCTCCTAGTCATTCAAAATTATGAGGTGTATGTTGGCTATAGCATGTTCATTGTAGGAATTGGATTGCACCAATAGGAGATCTATTTACCTCGGTAGATGAGGAGTAGCCCTATGATGATCATGAGAATCAAGTCCATAAGCCTATGGCCATGGTAGAGTGAAATAATAGAAAGAGTTTCTATTAGAGTTTTTACATTAGACTTAAATCAAATGATTAATTCATATGGCAGATATTAGGATTTGATGAGATCACCTTAATCCTAATCTAATCGGAGCTCAAGAAAGAATAATTTAATCATACAGGTAACTGCACCAAGAGGTTCATTTTTAGTTCTAATGGGTTACCACCATATGCTGCTAGGTGTCACTGGTGGATTTTGGGAGCAATTAGAATGACTTAGATGATCGATCATGCTAGTTGTCTGAATCAGAAAAGTTCTGATCCATTGAAAGGTGTTTTATTGATGTCGATGATAGAGATAATGACATATCCCATTATCATACGAAACTGAATCTAACTGGATCACACAAATAAGTATTTGGATCTGAATATCATCAATTAGATTAATCCAATTCAATTGATTTGAATAAGATTCAATTAGGTTCAAGAAAATCATGCTAGTACATAATTGAGCCTAATGTTCTCCTTTAATAATCATTAAAACTTGTCTTGACTGAGCCAAATATGTTTGGCCTCACTCAGAAATCTTTACTTGGTCTGGCTGGAGCTTGTCGAAGTCAAAAAATGGTTATCTTAATTTATGAAATAAATTTGAGATAACACCTGCCATTTTTCGTCATCTGCTAAATCTTATCTTTGGACATTGGTCAAATATTGACTTTTGATACTTAGACATCTGCCCATGTGTCATGCACCCATAGGAGAGAATATTGAACCTTATCCTTCTACTAAAGAGCAGATAGGCAAAGGGTGCATGCCTAGGTAGGCGTGCACCCCATGAGGATAATGCATGGAGTCCCATATAGATGGGACTCCAGGTTACTTCATGAATTTAAATACTGTGGCGCCAAGGAGTCCTGTTTGATCAGTCTCGGCACCACCTAAGGAGGTTCATGAGGGACTCTAATCTGCTTGGATTAGATGATGTCATTCCATCAATCAGATTTAGATTTGATTGCATAAAGGGCCGTGATTGGCTGGGATGATGTGGCACTACATGGCACAGCAGGGCCTATATAAATCCTGTCTGTACCTATAATTAAGAGCTTCTACTTTAGCCCATGCCATATAGCCCCTCTCCCTCCCTCTCCATGCCATCCTCAGGTCCTCTCTCTCCTCTCCATGCCCAAGGGACTTTGGGCATGAGTTAGGTGTGATCCAAGCAAGTGAAAGGTGACAGGAAAGGAAGAAGGCGACACTGTTGCAAAAGACAACAATTGATCTTCAAAAGAGTTTTTGAGGACCTTCAAGATCAGAGCTGTAAGGATTTGTGGTGCTCCCAAACCTTCGGAGGCCATGGAAGGAGTCAGGGGGTTGGCTCTGAGGATTCCAGGGGCTTGGTTGGTGCTTTGGAGACCTGAGAGATAAGGTAAAGCAAGAAACCAAAGTTAGAAAATCAAGAATGTGGAAAGAAGATTTTCTACAGGTTAGTCAACTCAGTCCAAAATTGGGTTGGCTAAGTCTCAGAGCATAGACAAAATAGAGAGTTGCATGTTCGGGACTGCTGGCATGGCGTAGAACTGGGCCAGCTGAATTTCAGACTGAGCCGACCTAGTGGAACTTAGCCGGCTCAGTGCTGAGACTAAGTCGGCTCAGTGCGCGGGCAGAGTTACGCGATGGTCTATTTTAGGCTAGTATCTAGAATGATCCTAGGGGTCTTAAGGTTAGGTTTGAGAGGTCTTAAGGGGGCTAATTCATGTATAGGTTGGGTCTAGATCCATAGGATGAGAACATGGAAGAAACGGGTGTACATGGGCTCGGTGAGTACTTTCATGTATTGGATTAGCTGGAGAGTTTTTTGGTCAGGCCTAATGGCTATGTATAAATACATAGATTATATTAGGATTTTTAAGGTAATCAATACATACCTTTTCTCTCTCAACTCTCTTCTCCTCTTCTCTCTAGTGTTGCCGTCCTAGGGTTCTTTAAGAAGCCCTAGAGAAGGGGGCATCTCCCTCAAGCCCAAGGAGGGAGGCACTCCATCACAGATCCAGGTGGAGGATCAATGGTGTGCTGCCCATAGAGAATGTCATAAGTTTTTTTAGGTCCGTGCTAAAGATCAGGAGCTTCCACAACATGATATCGGGGTGCTTGTGATGTCAAGGATGTTTGGCACTCGAGCGATATCATGGGTCTACAATTTGGTATCAGAGCTAGGTGATGCTTAAAGTATTGTGGATGATAATATGGTATCAGAGCCATGTTTCAAAGCCTGATGGTGCATGGAAGAGCCAAGTTTTAGAGCCTGATGGTGCATGGAAGGGAAGGAGAAGTCGTATAAGGTGAAATCAAAAATCTACATAAGGATTCTATGGTATGTCTCAAATCTATCTTGTTATTGCTGTTGTTTAGCCAACCGAGAGCTGTGGATTAAAGGTGGAGGTTGAAACAATTAACAAAAAGGGATTTTTTTAGGATGGAAGGATTTGGTGTATGATTTGCTGATCGGTCTTGGTGGAAAGGTTGGGGTGTATGATGGGTATGTGACAGGCAGGGAGCACTGGAGTGCTGTAGTAGCGCTTTCTTGGAGATGCAAGGCTGAGAGAGGCTTGATGATGCAGCAGCCGAGGGAGGTATCTCAGTAGAGAGGATCAGGGTTCTCTAGGAAGATGGGCAGTGTAAGACTGTTGAAGAGAGATTTTCCAATGGATAATGATCGAAGAAAGGCTCAAGAAGCGACTATACGTCCTTCGATGTCTGGAAGATGGGAAAGTAGTCGAAGATGTATTCAGTGGTTCGACTAGAGCATGGATTTGCAAAGCCTTAGGAGTGATGGAGATGGATGATCCATGGAGGTCTAGCAAGTTACGACTGGGTGGCTGTAAAGCGGTGCAGATATGAGGCATGGAGTGCTCGAGTGCTACAGGAGTGCTACTCTAGAGGCACAAGGGCTGAGAGAGGCTCGGTGGTACAGCAGCCGAGGAGTGTATCTCAGTAGATGGTGTCAGGGGCTTCTTAGGGAGATCAAGAGCAGGTCTTAGGGAGAGCCAGGAGGTCTCAGGGAGCACCAGGAGTTCTTAGGTAGTCGAAACTATCATGGATCAGGTTTCTTATATAGGAGTACCAGGGAGAGTCACGGTTCAGATGGAGGATGGTTCTCTAGGCACAACTAAAGCGATGGCTGGTATAGGGGTAGAAGAGAAGGACTAGGATGGAATTTCCTAAGATTCAGTCTCTAGTTTCAGAAGAGTTGGATGAGTTCTTGAGTTTCGAAGGTGCCCACGGGTTACGGAGGTATCCAAGACAGCTTCGAAGGGGTCCACAGAGCACGGAGGGTTAGAAGGGATAACGACGGTGTTTAAGGTACAGCGACAGGCTCAACGGTGCAGTGTTGAGTGGTTGGCCTTGAGGTACTCGATGATAGAGTTGACTTCTACAGCATCAGGTGGACTTCGAATATAGGTGGAGCTCTGCAGTGGTGGCTTCACAAGTGGAGAGAAAATTTGGCATGAGTTCAGAGTATCGGAGATGGACAGTTTCAGATGGAGCTACATGTGTAGGAGGATAGGCGTAGTTCTGAGGATACCATGTCAGGATTTGCAGCGTGTGCCAGTACAGGAATGCTGCAGGTTCTCTAGGAAAGTTCAAAAAAAGTGATGCAGTTGCTAAGCAGAAAGGATCCTACAATTTTAGGATGGTATAGAGGTGCAAGCATAGGTCTTCAGCGGTGGAGGTGGTCTTCCGAAAGGCCTCAAGGATGCACAATAGCTGAAGAAAAATGGTAGAGATGATGCTTGCACAGGTGCTATCGAGTGTGCAGGGATAGAGGGAACATGCAGGAGGTCATTGCTGATGGATTTGCGAAGGCTTGGGTCACCAAGTTGGAGATTGTGAGGAATTATGGTGCTCCCAAGCCTTGGAAGGCCACGGGAGGAGTCAGGAGGTTGGCTCTGTGAATTCTAGGGCTTGGTTGGTGCTTCAGAGACATGGGACACAAGGAGACGCAAGGAACCAAAGTCGGAGAATC
>QRFJ01002443.1:79418-96455 GCA_006176705.1 Cocos nucifera | reverse complement strand
GAGGCTTGATGATGCAGCAGCCGAGGGAGGTATCTCAGTAGAGAGGATCAGGGTTCTCTAGGAAGATGGGCAGTGTAAGACTGTTGAAGAGAGATTTTCCAATGGATAATGATCGAAGAAAGGCTCAAGAAGCGACTATACGTCCTTCGATGTCTGGAAGATGGGAAAGTAGTCGAAGATGTATTCAGTGGTTCGACTAGAGCATGGATTTGCAAAGCCTTAGGAGTGATGGAGATGGATGATCCATGGAGGTCTAGCAAGTTACGACTGGGTGGCTGTAAAGCGGTGCAGATATGAGGCATGGAGTGCTCGAGTGCTACAGGAGTGCTACTCTAGAGGCACAAGGGCTGAGAGAGGCTCGGTGGTACAGCAGCCGAGGAGTGTATCTCAGTAGATGGTGTCAGGGGCTTCTTAGGGAGATCAAGAGCAGGTCTTAGGGAGAGCCAGGAGGTCTCAGGGAGCACCAGGAGTTCTTAGGTAGTCGAAACTATCATGGATCAGGTTTCTTATATAGGAGTACCAGGGAGAGTCACGGTTCAGATGGAGGATGGTTCTCTAGGCACAACTAAAGCGATGGCTGGTATAGGGGTAGAAGAGAAGGACTAGGATGGAATTTCCTAAGATTCAGTCTCTAGTTTCAGAAGAGTTGGATGAGTTCTTGAGTTTCGAAGGTGCCCACGGGTTACGGAGGTATCCAAGACAGCTTCGAAGGGGTCCACAGAGCACGGAGGGTTAGAAGGGATAACGACGGTGTTTAAGGTACAGCGACAGGCTCAACGGTGCAGTGTTGAGTGGTTGGCCTTGAGGTACTCGATGATAGAGTTGACTTCTACAGCATCAGGTGGACTTCGAATATAGGTGGAGCTCTGCAGTGGTGGCTTCACAAGTGGAGAGAAAATTTGGCATGAGTTCAGAGTATCGGAGATGGACAGTTTCAGATGGAGCTACATGTGTAGGAGGATAGGCGTAGTTCTGAGGATACCATGTCAGGATTTGCAGCGTGTGCCAGTACAGGAATGCTGCAGGTTCTCTAGGAAAGTTCAAAAAAAGTGATGCAGTTGCTAAGCAGAAAGGATCCTACAATTTTAGGATGGTATAGAGGTGCAAGCATAGGTCTTCAGCGGTGGAGGTGGTCTTCCGAAAGGCCTCAAGGATGCACAATAGCTGAAGAAAAATGGTAGAGATGATGCTTGCACAGGTGCTATCGAGTGTGCAGGGATAGAGGGAACATGCAGGAGGTCATTGCTGATGGATTTGCGAAGGCTTGGGTCACCAAGTTGGAGATTGTGAGGAATTATGGTGCTCCCAAGCCTTGGAAGGCCACGGGAGGAGTCAGGAGGTTGGCTCTGTGAATTCTAGGGCTTGGTTGGTGCTTCAGAGACATGGGACACAAGGAGACGCAAGGAACCAAAGTCGGAGAATCAAGACTGCAGAAAGAAGATTTTCTGAAGGTTAGCCGGCACAGTCCAAAACTAGGTCGGCTAAGTCTTAGAGCACGGCAAAATAGAGAGCTGTGCATTTAGGACTGCTAGCATGACACAGAACTGGACCGGCTCAGTTTCAGATTGAGCCAATCCAGTAGAACGTAGCCAGCTCAGTGCTGAGACTGAGCTGGCTTAATGCATGGGCAGAGTTACGCGAGGGTCTATTTTAGGCTAGGGTCTGGGATGATCCTAGGGGTCTTAAGGCTTGGTTTGAGAGGTCTTAATGGGGCTAATTCATATATGGGTCAGATCTAGATCCAGAGGATGAGAGCATGGGAGACATGGGTGTACATAGGCTCGGTGAGTACTTTCATGTATTGGGTTAGCCAGGAAGTTTTTTGGTTGGGCTTAATGGCTATGTATAAATACATAGGTTGTATTAGGGTTTTTAAGATTGGAATCAATACAGACCTTTTCTCCATCAACTCTCTTCTTCTCTTCTCTCTAGAGTTGCCACCCTAGGATTCTTTATGAAGCCCTAAAGAAGGAGGATGTCTCCCTCAAGCCCAAGGAGGAAGGCATCCCATCATAGATCTAGGTGGAGGATCGATGGTGTGCTGTCCATAGTGAACGGCACAGGTTTCTTCAAGTTTGTGCTAAAGATCAGGAGCTTCCGCAACATGGTATTGGGGTGCTTGTGATGTCAAGGATGATTGACATTTGAGCAATATCATGGGTCTATAATTTAGTATCTGAGCTAGATGATGCCTGAACTATTATGGATGACAATAAGATCTAGATCTAATTTTTGGAGGATAGATTGAGAAGAAAAAGATCTCTAGATCCTGTCTGAGTGGATATCGGTAGAGGCCAGGCGCTTGCATGGCTACATCCAGAATCTCAGGCAAACATCGAGATCATCATAGGATAATTGGATTATCCAAAATAAAGATATAATTAAATTAGATTTAATTTAATTTTTAATTTAATTTTTTTTATTTTATCAGATCAATAAGATCAGATTTGAAGAATCTCAGATCTGAACGAACTTGCATCGGGAATCAAGATTTTTTCCTTCAGTGGAGATACTGGTATGGCATCCAGGTGAGATGTAGGAGTACATCTATACTGAATGTGACCAATGTAGCACTATACTATAAAGAATAGCTAGCTAAGGCTAATGGGTAGAAGTATCCCTCCGATCTAAGATCACTACGGTGACTTACGAGTAACTCACTATACTTTGGTGCTGGACTGCCTATATTTCTAATATAGGTGATGGAAGGTTTTTAGGTACAATCAAGTACTTATAGAGTTGGTGTGTGAGTCAAGATGGGATTGACCACTCCTAATTAACTTCAGAAAGAGAATGTCTCACTGTGTTTCAATTTTGCAAAACCTAGGCCTGGGTAATCCTCGTGAGGTGTTACGAAATTTGCAAAATTTTGAGACATAATAGATATAACTTGTATGAGTGTTTGAAAATATACTCAAAGTCGTCTTGAGCATTATTGGTCATAGGGATGAATTATACGGTAACTATGGGCTAGGGTTCTAAGAATATTGCTTGCATACATTCGACATATCCGGACGTTGGAAACCATTGCTAAATGCTAACTTCGTGATACAAAAATTGGTTTCTATACTACTGACTTAGGTTCGAATCTATGAGGTCAGATACATTAAAGCTTGTAATCTGATTGGATGGTTAATCGATGATTGAGAATTGTTTTGAGGTCAAACATTCAATGCGATTGATGTTTGACCTAATGCAAGTGTTGCCGGAGGATCGATTAGCAACTGGATTGCTAATTGGATCAATTTAATTGAGCAATCAGGCTGAGATCAAGTCTAATTAAATTAGATTCAATTAGAATTAGTTTGAATTTAATTAGATTAAGTTTAATTAGTTTATTGGATAAGCCAATTGCAAGGAAAGAATAATTTCTTGTTTGACTAAAACTTGGGTGCACCTGATTGACTTAGGATTTAAATCAGATTTAAATTTTGATTTAATCTAATTTAATTAGGCTTCTAGTTAGACTAGAATCATCCTTAATTGGATTATATTTAACTAGTTTAAATAGAATTTAAATTAAATTTAAAATAATTTTGACCTAGTCAAACAAGAGAAGTCCCAGTTGGACTGGGACTCTCTCTCTTTCACTTGCGCCTAAGAAAGCCCACCATATTTTAATTCTAGATTTTTCTCTATGATTTTCATGCCTAAGAAATAATTTTTCACACCCCATTATCTCAGGAATTGAATTTAAATTTGATTTGGTCAAAATTATAAGGAAGTTAGAAATTGTTTCCTACTTGGAAGAGTCTTCTTTGATCCAAACTCCTCCCTCCCTTGTGTGCCAACTCTACCCATGCCCCTCTATCTTATTTGACCCTTTTTCTCTTGATTTTGTGTATAAGAATCAGTGGTTACACAAAAAAATAAGTGGGAGGGGCATCCAAGAGTTGGACATGCCATAGAAGTCCTCCTTTGACTAGGTTTTGACCTAGTCTTGCAATAAAAGGTGGACACCTCTTATGAGATGGTTTTAGGATGTGAAAAATCTTAGAAAAATCATAAAAAATCAGAGGATAAGGAGGAGAAATTTTGAGGATTTGTGATGCCAAGATTCTTGGAGAAGAGCCCTTAATTAAGACATTAAAGGTTGATGTCTTGAAGAGACAAGGTAGGAGAAGATTGTCTTCCCTTATATTTTTTTTTTTATGTTTCTCTCTTCCTATTTTATTTATGATTTTTATATGATAAAAATATAAGACAGAGAAAGGAAGGGCTTGAGGAAAGATGGTGCCAAGATCCTTATAGAAAAGGTCTTCATCTAGATATCAGTCGTTGATGTCATGAAGGCACAAAGGTAAGAGAAGATTATCTTCTCTTTATTTTCTTTTGAGTATCTTCTTCTTCATTATTTTATGTGATTTTTGTATGATAAAGATCTGAGAGATAGAGAGGAAGAGTGCATGGAATCCATGCTCCAAGGTGTTGGGGCAAGGTGATCATTTTTGGACATGATCTGATCATGTCCTGATGCGAGAAGAAGAAGAGAAGGTCTTCTCTTAGGGTTTCCTTGAGAGCTCTTCTTCTCAATTTTATTTATGAAATTTTTATGAGAAAAATCTGAGGGTGTGATATCTAAAAAATTAAAAAGAAAATCTAGAGGAGAAAGTATCATTTGAACCTAGCATAATAGATGTTTTCAGGATATCAACCGTTGACGTCCTGAAGGAGAAGATTTATCTTCTCCTAGGATTTTTTTTTATATGTCTTTTTATTTATATTTTATGGAAGATCCAAGGGTTGGATTTCTTCCTCATTCCTCTTCATGTTCTTCATCTCTTAGATTGTCCAAGAGATCTGAAGAACATGTATTTGATTAACCATCAGGAGTAATCCACGAGAAGCTAGCACTTCGAGTGGATCTTCATTCGATGAACCTCCGATCCATGATACAGATTCATGTGGATCACCTATAGAGGTTGGATGCATGTGCAGCTCCGAAGGTAACAATGAATTCAACCATGAAGTTCTTGACCTATGCAAAGATAAGAGATCTGATCTCTTGGTGACCTAGATGCGATCTAGGATTAGATCTAGAATTATTCTAGATCTAGGAATTGATGTGATCAATACCACTCATGATTAATTTAATTTTAGATTTATATTTGTATCATTACATATTATAGATCCTTGATGTAGGATTTTATAATTTGATTACATGAATTTATAGATTAAATAGTTTAATCTATGTCTTTCGCTGCTCTTTATTTTGAAAAAGTTTTGAAATCTATGCATGAAACCCTGCATATTTTCTATCAATGGTATTTGAGCATCTAGGTTCTATTATATCATGTTTATGTATACTTTAGATTAAATCTAAAAGTAAATTTAATTAAAGTTTGCACATACTGCCATAAGGTTGTCCTGTTGTAAGGTTAACCTGTTATAATGAAAAGGTTGTCCTAGTATGTGCTGATCTAAATCAAAATCATGAATTACTTAGATTAAAACTAAGAAAATTTTTGTTTTAATTTTTTAATTTAAATCTAAAATTTAATAGATATTAGATCTATTTTAGATTATTTAGATTAGATTTAAATAATATCAGAATTATAGATACTACCATAAGGTCGTCCTGTTGTATGGTTTATCCCTTATAGTGGAAAGGTTGTCATAGTATGTGCTGATCCAAGAAACCTAAATCATAAATATATTAGATGAGATCTAAAATAATTTATGATTTATTTTTAGATTTTAAATTTAATTTTAAATAATTTATGATCCGATCCACATTACGTGTTTTATGTTTAGATCTAGATCTTCTTATAGCATATGTTGATATATAATTTTTGTTTTGAATCTAGAATATATATGTATGACATATTTGTTTTGTAGAAATTAAATCATGAACTTACTTTCTGCAAAATCCTAGATTTGAAATCCTAAGACATGATCTAAACAATAAAATAAATCAGATCTAAAACTATATATTGAATATGATTCAATACAATTTGAAAATATTTCAAACAATAAAATTAGAAACTAGTTCTGAGATTCCATAAACCTAAACCCATAAGATTTGAACTTAATTGAGAATTAAGTGATTGTTTAGGATCTAGGTTTGTGATTTGAAGATCCTAAGATAATTTCATAATACATGGATTAAAGGTTAAATGGGTTAGCTTTAATTAGATCCTTAACTGGGTTAGACCTAGGGTTAGATTAAATATGGACATAGTTATGAAATTGATCAAACCTAATTAATAGTTAATTAGGATTAGGTCATTTCTATAGATCACTTCAATAGTTGTAGTTGATCAAAGTCCATACATCTAACAAATGGATGCTGATCGTGGCTCAGTAGTCGAGCCTGAGTCTTTAGGCAGACCAAATTAAAACTGACAAACCAATTGGTGTCTAAGGTAAGTATAGCATCCCAGATCAATGGGTTTTAATTGGCAGCCTACTTATCTGGCCATTTTTGATGGTGTCTAAGGCAAGCCTTAGTAGATCATTCCACCAATCTCACTTACCTAGCCAATGTGGTTAATTATGGTTTTGATTAGGTTGCTCATTGATTCATGCTAACCCATGTCACATAGGAAATCAGTGAGACTAATTTTATTCAGTGAGACTGATTTAGATGCTCATGGATCGTAATTGATCCTAGTCCTCCTTAGTGACTTGTGAAGTTAGTGGGAGGACTTGACTTGGTGAAGTCAGTGGAAGCAAATTGATCCACATCCTTTCTATCCTTAAATGACTAATAATTTAAATTCTATAAAATTATTAGATCCTTAAAATGATAATGGAGTCATAGCCTCCCATTAAGGTGTTTGATAATGGGTCCATTAACTCAATAATCATTGGAGGCCCAAAGGCCTGATGCTTGTTGACTAATGAAATTATCATCCATCATATGATGACTTGGATGTGACTCTATAATGGTGGTTGGGTTGGCCAACCAAAGTTGGGCCTGATCATTCATTGGTTGGATGCGCCAAGTATGGTCATGTTAATGGTTGGACCTAACTGGATCCTTTTCTGAGAAGGCCAAAGCCAACTGATCAGGGCCTAGGGCAAAATCAAAATTACTAGAAATTATTTGAAGAAATAATTGGTTATGAACCTACCCTTAGATGTACATGGGTGGGCCAACCAAAGTTGGGCTCGCATGTAGTCTATGTGGATTCTAGTACCTACTAAAAAATTAAAGTAATTTCTCGAATTGAAGGTAGAGGCTACTAGTTTGAATAAAATAGTGGGAGAACCTTTAGACTAAAGTCCAATTCTTTAGGCTTAAAATGATTTATATACAATAGGTCATTGTTCTCTATTAAGGCTAAATCCTAATTGCTTCTATCATTGTTAGACAGTGAAGACTTATGGATCCAACTTCGATAATCAATATCGAAAGTTGAATATTAATTCAGTAGTATGAATGTGTTTATATTGAGGTTTCTAAGCCTAGTCAAAATAATTAGTTCAAGATTAACCCAAATCAGGATTAGTACTTCTAATATCTGAAACAGGGTCAAAGGAAGAAGATTTGTCTTGCTTTCCTTGACCACAACAGGTTGAACAAGAGAAAGGAGCAAAAGTTGCTCATTAAAGACGTTATATGATAACACCTTAAAACTTCTCTATATGTAATTCTACTACCTGGGTATTAGATACCAGTGGTTTTATGCAATTCATTGCAAGGACTTAAGGTAAGTGGAATGTACACACCCTAGTTAGATTATGTCATGGATGTCTATGTTTGGCATTACAGGCTTAGTCATATTGACAAGAATAGGAAAAATGGGTTAGCCTGAGAGGAAAACCTCGATATCAATGATTATAAATCATTGATAGCCTATGGATCTTATCTTCTTGGGAAGATGACAAAATTATCTTTTACTGAAAAAGGTGAAGGAGCCGATAACATTCTAAGTCTCATACACAATGATGTATGTGGACCTTGAACATAAGTGCCAAAGGAAGATATTAATATTTCATTACAGACGATCTATCTAGGCATGGGTATGTCTGGGATGAATCATTTAAAATGTTCAAATGATTCAGTAATGAAAAAGAAAAATAAACTGGATATTGTGTTAAAACTCTTCGATTAGATCGAGGAGACAAATACTTATCCAGTGAGTTTGTGACATATCTAAGAGAGAATAGAATTCTCTCTCAGTGAATTCCTTTTTGTAATATAGTGCATCTAAAAGAAGAAATTAAACTTTGTTAGACATGGTTCAATCCACAATAGGGTATACTTGTCTGCCGGTTGTAGGGTTGTTTTCTTATGACTATTCTTTTACTTTAAAAATTTATACCAAGTTAATCTATTGCATTGACTCCATATAGGATATGGATCAAGCATAAACCTAGACTCTCTCAATTTCAAGTTTGGAGTTGATCAGCCTATGTCATATATTTGCACACAAATAGACTTGGATCCTGATCCAATAAGTGTTTAAGGATTATTAATTCTGCTATGCTAAAGAACATAAGATGTTCATCAGCAGTAGGACATTCCTTTTGGAAAGGAGTTACTTAGAAAAGGAAATGATGCCTATCAAGTTGAACTTATAAAAGTTTCACTAATAGAAAAAAACCAACGTTATCCGTAAACCTACAGAACCAAATTTGATCAGATCAAATCCAGAGCCTGATAAGCATCATAAATTTACCAATAAAAGTATTAATTTATTAATTAATTTATATTAATTTTTAAAAATTATTAATCAATTTATATATAATTTTTGAAAAATTCATATTTTTATAAATTAAAAAATTAATTAAAAAATAATAAAAATTTAAAAATAAAATTTTATTATCAATAGAAAGAGCTAATTTTTTTGATCATAATAAAATAAATTTTAAGTAAAATGGAGCTAAAATAGAAAAGATATGAATTTTTAAAAATATAAAATAAATAAAAATTAAATAAAAAAAGAAAACGGCTCAGCCGGCTCCGCAAGCCGAGCCACCAAGCCAAGCCGAGCCACCAAGCCAAGCCAAGCCATCAAAGCCGACTCAGCCATTGAAGCCATCAGCCGGTCCACGATCCAGGCGTGGACCGCCAGCTCAGCAAAATCCGGCGAATCAGAGCTTGCCACGTGGTGGACCTAGACCCCTAAAGGGTCTACAAAAATTTATCGCAGCTCACAAGGATAATTTAGTCTTTTTTGCTCGACAACAGTGGCGCTGATTGGTTGCGGTGTGTGGTGCGGCCGGTCCACACGGTCCATGGGAACAGTGATTGCGCGATCGGACGGATGTGGTTGTTTGCGGTCAGGATCGGACGGCTGTGGTTGCTTTCGGATTTTATTCAGCTACAGACATCACGCGGATCACCATCGGATGGCAGCGCTCGATCCAGGCGATGATCCGATGGTCCAGAAAGCTCCCGACGGTGATCAAACTCTCAGGCGCATGATTTGCGGCCAGATTTCCTCCATCAAGCGCGATCCAACGGCCAGAATTTAATCCGACCCGATCTGAGTTGATCTGCATCCGATTTTGATGATTTTTGGACCGTTGGATTCCTATTGAATGGCTGGATTTTATCAGATTTATCAGAGATGTATCAGAGCTATTTTGATTCAAATTTTACTCAAATTCTTTTGTATTTTGATGATTACAAAGGCTATTAGTCCCACATTGCCTTTAGAAAAAAATATCCAGCCCTCCTAGCACTATAAAAAGGACCCTAGGCCTCCAGAAATCAACATCTCCGATCAAGGTGAAGCTTTGGTACAGGGCGAAGCCAGGCTATGGGTTAAAGGCTGCTTCGAAGCAACGGGTGCCGAGAAGAAGAGCCGAGCTTCTACACCATCTTTCTGCCAATGCCGATCCAAGATCAGAGATCAGGCTATTTTATTTTATTATCTTTTCTTTTTAAATTTTATGTATTTAAATTTTAAAATTTTAATTAATAAAAATTTTATTTTTGCATTTTAATTTCTTACTTTTTATTTTTATTATAATTTAATTTCTGCACTTTAATTATTACTTTTTATTTTATTGCAAGTAGATGCTAAGATCTAACTAATAGATCTTAGTACCAAGTTTAAATTTCTGCACCTTTTAATTTTTATTTTCAATCTTCCGACTTCACTTTTGATTTCAAAATTCAAATCTTTTCTTTTTCTTCTTAAAAAATCAAAGATTTCAAATCTAAAAACACTACCTTCCCTGTGGATTCGACCCGACTCACTACTATCTACGCATTTTCAATGATTTTAAGAAGTCGGATTAAACTGATAAACACGGTGTCTTAACGACAACATCGCGTTCCTATCAAGTTTTTGGCGCCGTTGCCGGGGAAGGTTTTTGATTTTTGATTTTGATTTCTTTGATTTATTTTAAATAAATTAAAAATAATTTTGGCAAACGCTTCCTATCAAGTTTTTGGCGCCGTTGCCGGGGAAGGAATAGATGCTATTTTTTTTCTTTGATTTCTTTGATTTTTTTTTTTATAAATTAATTATTTTTTTTAATATTGCTTACTAATTTTTTTTATTTATTTTGTAGAAAAAAAAAGAGAAAACGAAGAAAGCATCAAATTTTGGTGAGATCAATCCTAACCCTAGTCCTCTTTTCTTTTTATTTATTTATTTATTTATTTTATTTTTAAATTAATTTAAAAAAATATTCATTTAAACCTAATTAAAAGCCTCATGATAAGATTAGAAACCCTAACTGTTTAGAGCATGCATCATATTAGTTTTATTTTTATTTTTTTTTTTTTTGGTGATTGCTGGAGGCAAGGTAAGCCTTTCAGAATACAATTAGTTACATGCATCTAGTTTAAATTGCATAGAACCCTTTGATTGAATTTTTTTTTTTGCATATTCATATTAAATCAAATTAAGGGCACAACCCAATTAAACAAGATAAGGTGGGGATTTGATCACCCTTCCTTAGCCCACAAACAACCAACCAACATCCTGCATTGACCTAAGCCTTTAATTTTAAAATCAATTAGACATCAACCCTAGGAACTCGAGCTCAATAGGATAAGGAATCCTAAGAGTTGAACCTGGTTAGGATAAGTCAATTTGACTGGTGTCTAGGAAAGTGGTTCAGGGACGACTGGGCCCGAAGGAAGGTGGTTTCTAATTGGTTCCGTTCGCTTACCTGGCCAAGCACAATTGGTGTCTAAGGCAAGCAACGGGGGGACTCCCACCGACCTTACACTTACCTGGCTAGTTGATTGGCTAATCCTACACTTGGAGGGCTTGAAGGTGACCTTGGCAGTTAGGAGCTGTCTAGATCTAGGATAACCCTTAGTCAGGATTGATTGACCAACTTGATTGCTAACCAACATCAAACCTAATTAAACCTAATTCTTCTCTTTCTTCTTAGTTCTAGGACTCCTTAGGACCTCTTCTTTAGAACTTTTCTTTCTTTCTTTTTCTTTCTCCTCTAAAAAAAAATAAAATAAAATAAAATAAAAATTAAATTTAAACTAACTAAAAAAATATTAAAAAAAATTAAATTAAATTAATTAATAAATAAAATAATTAATCTTTAATATAATAAAATAATAAAAAAATATAAAAAAATTCTAAAATTTTTATTTGAACCAATACATTAGGGTTGCACTAATACATGCATGGTAGGAAATTACTTTTTCTGATTTAGTTGAACTTAATTGAATGGTTGATTCACATTAAACATAATAATCAAATGGCTAATATGAACCTAATAGTCCAAAAATTAGATAAAGTTGACCTTCTTGCTCAGAAAATAGATCAACTCCTAACCCTAGGTCAACAATCTCCTGCACAATTCACATCATCTTCTAATTATCAGGAGAATTATTCAATCTGTGCTAGTCCCAACCCATCATGTAAGTGAATGTCCTATGACTGCACAGTTTTCCATATTTTATCCAAGAACAAGTTCAAGCTACTCAAGGATACTCCAAATTGATTAATGACCCATTTTCAAATTCATATAATTCAGATTGGAGTAACTTTAATTTTTCTTGGACATCCCAACAGACTCAGGCTCAGACCCAAATTTCACTTGAGCAAAATTATCAAAATTATGCCTATAATAATGGTCAGCCTAGTCAGTTTAACCAGCCATCATATTATAATCAGCCTTCATACCCACCTCCTCAACAGACCAATCTAGCTGATGATAGATTTAACCAACTTCAACAATTAATTCTAACTCAACAGCAATCTATCGCCAGACTAGAAGCTCAAATAGGATAATTAGTTGAGTCTAACATGAGGAGAGAACTAGATCAACTACCGAACCTACCAATTTCAAACAATCCACCTAATGACCACCAACCACCTGGATTAAATTATCAATCTAATGTTTCATCTAAGAATCTCCAATTTGAGAATACCAAAGTAATTCCTGAACTTAAAAGCTATAGGATTCTTATGGACCCATACCAAGACCAGGTGAGAGAGGCTAGTACTGATGCTAGCCAAAATAAAAATTTAGAGGAACTGGTTAGTACTGAGACTAACCACATAGAAGAACCCAAGCCAGGAATTAGTACTGATGCTAGTTCCAGTTTAAATGAGATAGAAATAAGGGAAAAGAGAATAGATGATTTACCCGAGACTTATAAACCTAATGTCCTATTCCCTTCAACCCTAGAAGCTGGTTCTTCTTATAAAAATCAAAAGGCATGTAATGAAATGTCAATGGAGTTGTTTAAGCAGGATCACATTAATTTACCTCCAGAATTAAAACCGCCTTTAGTCACCATTCCAGCACCCATTGAATCAAACTTAACTCCTAAAACTCCATTCATGAGCATTTTAGAAGAACAAATAGGAGAAATTCTTAATAAACATGGGTCTGAGAATGGAATCATAAATTATATCCCTAAAATTAACAATGAATTATATCAATAATGGGATTATAAATCAACTTTCTGAGATTGGCAATCCAAAACCATTGGAATTTGTCAATCCAATATTCGACACAGGATAGTGAGCTGCATTGTGTCTGGCTGAAGACGGTAAACTTAGCGCTTGTTGGGAGGCAACCCAATATTTAGTTTTTATCTAATTTATCTTTTTAGTTTATTTTTTTTTAGGATAATTTGAATAAGTTGGAGGGAGAGCTCAAATTTTCAAAGGCATGTGCTGGACCAAATATAAATATATACTGAGTTAGGTGTATTCTTCCATGTTCTTTATTACATCCTTTATTTTTTCTTCTCCATTGAGGACAATGTCGATTAAGTTGGGGGGAGAGAAAAATAAAAATTTTAAAATTTTAAGTCCTCGAAAAAGTTAGTATTTAGTATTTAGATACTTGATTATGCTTAAGAATCGAATTAAACTAAGCATTTTTAAAAGAAAATTGATACACAGATCAGAGAATCTGTGAGATATTGAGGAATCAAGTATTAAGAAAATTCAATAAAGAGTTAAGTCTAGAACATAAAAAATTTTTTTCTTGGAGCATTTCTAATTATTTCTACTAGCATCAAAGAAAAGTCTACTTTTTATAGGCTTGTGTAGGGTAACTATACGTTTCTTCATATAAAAATTTATTTTAATAAAATAGTTTTCAAGTACTTCTCACTGAGTAACCGGGCCTCTTTGCCTAAGCAAGCATTGAGTTTCGCATCAAAAGGTGGGAAGGGCAAAGAAGCTCGTTGTAAAGCTAGTCTTAACTCGTAGCCTATTTGATTCGAGCTAGTAAGCCCGAGGGGTATTCTATACCTAGTGCCCTAAAGCCAACTGGTTTGGGAGTCATTGGCCCAAGACTCGCTACATGGATCAAATAGAAAGCTTAAGGAGTTAAGACACTCAATAGTGGTACAACGTTAAAAAAAAAAAAAAAAAAAAAAAAAAAAAGAAACATTGGTTTCCCACCGAGTAACCGGGTCCCGTTGCCTAAGTAAGCAATGATATTCGCATCAAAAAGTGGGCAATGTAAAAATAAAAATTAATAAATGAAGGATGGAAGTAGCAATACACCTGCCTATATGAAAGTTTAGACAAATCAGAGATAAAAGTGGAATAATTTAGAAAAAGTTCTGAAAAATTTAATGTTCTTTACTTAATTTTTCTATTGATAAGTATTAATACCCCAATGATATGTCTCATTTAAGCTCTACTGAATATCAATGGCCATTTTGAAAATTGCTTAGGTAAAATTCGAAACTCTAAAGTTAAAAGGTATTTAAAACTAAATTCTTTCTTTACTCGAGGACGAGCAAAGCTTAAGTTGGGGGGTGTGATAAGCATCATAAATTCACCAATAAAAGTATTAATTTATTAATTAATTTATATTAATTTTTAAAAATTATTAATCAATTTATATATAATTTTTAAAAAATTCATATTTTTATTAATTAAAAAATTAATTAAAAAATAATAAAAAATAATAAAAATTAAAAAATAAAATTTTATTATCAATAGAAAGAGCTCATTTTTTTGATCACAACGAAATAAATTTCAAGTAAAACGGAGCTAAAATGGAAAAGATATGAATTTTTAAAAATATAAAATAAATAAAAATTAAATAAAAAAGAAAATGGCTCAGCCGGCTCCGCAAGCCGAGCCACCAAGCCAAGCCAAGCCAAGCCATCAAAGCCGACTCAGCCATTGAAGCCATCAGCCGGTCCACGATCCAGGCGTGGACCGCCAGCTCAGCAAAATCCGGCGAATCAGAGCTTGCCACGTGGTGGACCTAGACCCCTAAAGGGTCTACAGAAATTTATCGCGGCTCACAAGGGTAATTTAGTCTTTTTTGCTCGACAACAGAAGCGCTGATTGGTTGCGGTGTGCGGTGCGGCCGGTCCACGCGGTCCATGGGAACAGTGATTGCGCGATCGGACGGATGTGGTTGTTTGCGGTCAGGATCGGACGGCTGTGGTTGCTTCCGAATTTTATTCAGCTACAGACATCACGCGGATCACCATCGGATGGCAGCGCTCGATCCAGGCGATGATCCGACGGTCCAGAAAGCTCCCGACGGTGATCAAACTCTCAGGCGCATGATTTGCGGCCAGATTTCCTCCATCAAGCGCGATCCAACGGCCAGAATTTAATCCGACCCGATCTGAGCTGATCTGCATCCGATTTTGATGATTTTTGGACCGTTGGATTTCTATTGAATGGCTGGATTTTATCAGATTTATCAGAGACATATCAGAGCTATTTTGAATTCAAATTTTATCAAATTCTTTTATATTTTGATGATTACAAAGGCCATTAGTCCCACATTGCCTTTAGAAAAAAATATCCAGCCCTCCTAGCTCTATAAAAAGGACCCCAGGCCTCCAGAAATCAACATCTCCGATCAAGGTGAAGCTTTGGTACAGGGCGAAGCCAGGCTATGGGTTAAAGGCTGCTTCGAAGCAACGGGTGCCGAGAAGAAGAGCCGAGCTTCTACACCATCTTTCTGCCAATGCCGATCCAAGATCAGAGATCAGGCTATTTTATTTTATTATCTTTTCTTTTTAAATTTTATGTATTTAAATTTTAAAATTTTAATTAATAAAAATTTTATTTTTATATTTTAATTTCTTACTTTTTTATTTTTATTGTAATTTAATTTCTGCATTTTAATTATTACTTTTTATTTTATTGCAAGTAGATGCTAAGATCTAACTAATAGATCTTAGTACCAAATTTAAATTTCTGCACCTTTTAATTTTTATTTTCAATCTTCCAACTTTAGTTTTTATTTCAAAATTCAAATCATTTTCTTTTTCTTCTAAAAAAAATCAAAAATTTTAAATCTAAAAACACTACCTTCCCTATGGATTCGACCCGACTCACTACTATCTACGCATTTTCAATAATTTTAAGAAGTCGGATTAAACTGATAAACATGATGTCTTAACGACAACATCGCGTTCCTATCAGAGCCCATTAAAGTATCACCTTTAAGGAGATCCGATAGAGTACTGCATTAGTCAGATAGATACTTCAATGTCTAGGTCCGGGATGGCGGTCATGTTGAGCAAGATGAGAACAACAAGGATCTGATCACCTATAAGGATATAGTGTAGTGGCTTGATTCTAAGAAGTGGCTTACACTATTACAAAAATGGCCTATGGCAATGCTTACTATGGCAGCGGTTTTTGAAACCGTTGCCATAGCTCCTACGGCAATGATTTTCGTTAACCACTACTATAGGTCTGACATATAGCAGCAGTTATAGAAAATCACTGCCGTAGGTCGAACCTATAATAGTGGTTATAAAAAATAGCTACCATAGGTTGACCTGTAGCAGTGGTTCATTGTAACCGCTGCCATAAGTTGGACCTATAGCAGCAGTTAGTAGGAACCGCTGCTATAATCTGATTTATGGCAGCGATTAATTATAACCGCTGCCATATATATTTTTTTAAATATTATGTAATTTTAAAATTTAATATTCATCTTCATCATCCATTATCTAAATAATTGTCATTAGAGTGTCGTCGCAAAAGATCGCCTCGATCCGATGGCGCTAGCTTCGTCGATCAGAAAAATTTGATTTCAACGACCATAAATGATGATGCAATGATTTGATAGATGAAGACCTCTGATGGATCCAAAAACTAGCAACAATAATCTTGGTGATGTTTGCAGTATATTATCAAAGTTTCAATTCAATCGGATATCGTTATCTTGGTCAATTTAGTATAGGTTAGTTTCGACCGTTAAATGATAAACGAGTGATCAAAGGACCAAATGGTGTCCGATTATGAGATAATTTTTTTTATAAATGATCTTGGCTGCTACTTTAATCATTTTTTATAGTGGTGATTATAAAATTCAACTCGTGAGATGAAGAACGATCTAAAACTATATGTCTCCTAATAACCATTCTAAAACTTCACTTGTTATGCTCGTATTTTTGCAATATCTACTTAACATGAATAGTTTATATAAAAATAATTTAAATTATACTATCATCATCTTATAAAATATTTAAAATTTATAACAAAGATCATTTAACTAAAAAATTATCTCATAATTGGGATTCGTTTTAACCCTTGATTGCTTGTTTCTAAATTTAACGGCGAAATTATTCTATACCTCAATTGAACCTTGAAATGATATCCGATTAAAGTGAAATTTGATATAGTTTGCTCAACATCATATCTCTCTCTT
>QRFJ01002443.1:0-79393 GCA_006176705.1 Cocos nucifera | reverse complement strand
TATATTATAATATTAAAAAAATAAATTATTATCTAAAATATATATTTAATCAAATTAACAACATGATATAACATAGACTACACACGTAGAAACTATTCTATTCCTAGTTCTAGTCATTCATCTCATACATATTAGATCTAAATAATTTAATTTTAATTTTTTTAATTTTAATCTATCATATTTGATGTGATATCCTAAAAGCTTTTTTAATATTTATATTTAAAAATAAAAATAAAATTAGATCTAAAATAGACTTCTAAAAGAACTTGCAACTAGCTCTTCGATACTAGTTTGAAGGAACAAAATCTATTTTCCGACATAGGATCGTTCAGATCTGATTGAATCTGAGATATTTTTTAAACAAAAAAAAATTTAAAATTCTCATCAGCATATGAGACTTCTCAGATCTGAATTATAGAGATCTGATATTAAAAAGTTAAAATTAAATAAATTAGCATTTAATTTTAAGTACCGATTTAGGTAATCATAATTATCTTGCGATGATCCTGTTTGATTCCTGAGGTTCAGAAGGAGGCCACGTATGTGTCTGGCTTCTATTAGTACTCCACTCGCAGGATCTGAACATTTTCTCCTCATGAATCTTATCCAAAATTAGTCTCATATACAATTTGAAATAGCCTTCAAAAGACTTCTGAGAGTGGGCGCATTGTTCCGTCTCACGAACACCACACGTAGATGACTGAATCTATTGCCAAAAATCTCTTAGATCTTCTATACTCTGATTTATGTTGTCTAACTTTTTAGGCATGTAGAAGAGAGGGAGAGAGAGGATAGAGGTAGTATGTGATATAAGTAGGAAGGCTCCTTTGGGTGTGCGAAAAAAATAAATTCATTAAAGGACAATTTCTATGATAAGATGATTCTATAGTCAAGACATCAGGCCATAAGGAGTCCCTTTTTATCAAAAACCTTATCTAATTCGACCATGTAGGACTCTTAGACCTGATCTTATTTAAAAAACCCCAGATCTCATATGGTTTAATGGTTCAAAAAATCATCGGTCGGCGGCATGAAAGAATAAGAGAGTCCATGCTGCGTCTGGGACTCTTCCCTTATAGAGTTTGATTGTAAATGCAAACTCTATCAAACCTGCCTAGGCACCTTCCAAAAATCACAAAAATTTTGTACACCCAAAGCATAACTCGATGCCCTATTAGATATCAAAAATTACGAGCAATAATTTTAAATTTTTGATCAATGTGACCCTTTAATCTCTTATTGGGTCAACTTATTGACCCTAGTCTAATTGCACTAGAAATGAATTTAATTTTTTATAATTAAACTGGACCTGAACTTATTTTAGTTAGAGAAAATAACATTCATTCAAGATACAAAAATAAGTCAAATTAAATTTCACTTGAATTTGTGTATGATCAGAAAGATATATAGAAGAAGAAGTCAGGCTCATCATGTCTAGCACGATTACCTTGAACTGATTGGATCCAATCGCAAAATCAATCGAAACTAGGGTAGCTCATTACTTGATATCCATATCTAAACCTTATTGTGATGATTCCAGTTAAGGATCTTAATTTTGTATAATAATAGACAGATTCATTGATCTCCAGCATGACTCATCGAAACATCTTTGCGCACTAGACCAAGAACTTTTCTAATTCATACATTAGAATATCGATCATCAAATATCTAATTCGCTCCAATGAATCCTCGTGATACCCTAGCAGTATTAGTGACAATCCATCAGAACTGAAAGTGATCTATCGGTGTACGCACTTGTGTGATGGGTTCATCTATCTTAAGCTCCGATAGGATAGGGTTAAGATGAACTCGTCAAACACCAATATCCGGTCATATTGGAATTAATCATTTGATTCTAGTCCTTCTATTTGAAACTCTTAATAGAAAACTCTTTCTATCATCTATCATCTGCCTATTGGCCATGGACTTATGGACTCGATTCTCATGATCATCATAGGGCTACTTCCTCATCTGATCGAGGTATTATAGATCCCTTATTGGAGCATCCAATTCTATATATGAAGTACTATAGCAACCATACACCCTCAGAATTTTGAATGCTAGAAGATCGAGGTTATGGTGATTAGTCAAACTACAACAACCCCTAAGGTGAATTGTCGAGCACCTCGATCAAAAGAACTAGACACAACTACCGCAACATCGAGCTCGTCATCGACGAGGAAGGTTAGACTTTTCTTATGAATGCTCGATAGGTGATACGCTCAATTGCCTCTGTTCTCTACAGCAGTATCTGTTTATTTGCTCTGGTGTTTCATATCCATAGACCTCAAGACATTACTTAAGAAACATCGTACCCAACCTTTCGAATCAAATCAATCTGCCATCCATAATGTTCCTACGGGTCGGAAGTAGTTTATGAGTTCTATTATGAAAATTCATATGTCTTAAATTTTAGCTTTTTTGAAATATGAATTATTCATTACCATTAACTTCAAAGGATATATCACATACACTTATAAATACACACCATGATTAGAAAAATTAATTTATAATCAAAATTATATAAATTATTCTTAAAAATGTATTTACAAGTATTAAGCCAATTTGGTTTCTTAGGGGCACACAATCTAACACCTCCCCTCTCCTATGATCTCCTTTCTCCTCTCCTTTTCCTTAACCTAGCCACACTACGACCCCCTCTTATTTCCTCGCCCCCAGCTGCCCGCCACAATGATAGCCCCCCTTCCCTCCCCGACTATCACCATGACGGCATTTCCTCGCCAGCCACCACGGGACGGCCTCCCTCTCCTCCCAGCGATCGGCCACGATGGCTCCCCTTACCAGCCCGCCCGTGATGGCCTTCCTCCAATCTGGCCTCACATTATCGATCGCTCGTGACGGCCCCCTTCCACCTTTTGGTTTTATTGATAGATAAATTAAATTTTTAATGATAGATAATTAATTTTTATTGATAGATTTAATAATAGATAAATTAATGATTGATTTTAGATAGATAAATTAATTTAAAAATTAAAAAAAATTAATGATTGATTTTTATAAATTAATTTATTAATAAACTATATTTTTATAAATTTAAATTAATTTATATGAATTTAAATTAATTTAAAAATAAATATATTATCAAAATAAGAGCTATTTTTTTGATCGCTAATCGATCGACTAAAGTTTTTCGATTCAAATTTAAATCAATCACAAGTAGTTTTGCAAACAGAGTTTCCAATCGATTAAAATGATCGCCAAAATAATAGCAATCAATTTTATTATTTAAATTTATTTTTTTGACGCTAAAATTATTTTCATGTAGGCATATCCAGCACATAACCTTTTACTGATGGATATTTGATATTACTAGCATATAATTTTCACTGATAGATGTTAATTTCAGTGCAAGCCCCCACTTGGCAGGGTGTCCAAATGTACCAAACATATGACTCGTATTGATAAGATTTCGATACATAGCCAGGCTGTTGAGTCAATTTATCTGAATTTAATCTTTCTTTTCGATTAAAATTAGTTTCGTCATTACATCGAAACAATAGAATAAACCATCGAAATCTAAATTAATGATCAAAACTTCCATATAAATCAATACCTATTAATAATTGCATCAATAGTATTCTTATAATTAGGATTAATAAATAAATATCATACTTTCAGACATAAATTCATAAAAATATGATTTAAAAATTTAATAATTATATATATAACTATAATATTAATTGATAAATCTAAAAAAAGTTATATTTATTTACCTCATATACGTACTCTAATTAAAATCTACTTAAATTCTATAAACCTTCTTTTAGAATTTCAAATTCATAGATTCATATCATAATTATCCCATTTTGTATATATTTTTGTCGAGATGATTATATCCTATATAGAATGAGTCCACTAATTAAAGATTATGAATTATTAAAAAAAATTTAGGATTCGCAGTAGTCACATCGGAATTATCATAGATCACAGCAGTTAGCTACTTCATCTGATCAAGATCATAGCTAAGGAATATATATAATTTAATTAAAGATCAAAGATATCAAATCTGCATTATTTTTTGAGATGAACAAAAAATTGGGGAACCAGGCATACATTCTGATGACTGTTGGATCAAGATCAAGATCTTTTAACTAATATTATGATCAATTAAATTGAACAGAACTCTTACTAGATCAATTCTGGTATAATAAACTTTATAAGAGAGGCCGGTGCTAAAAAGAAAGTGGGGAGAGAGAAAGAAAGAGTGAAGCAAGAGAAACCCCCTCTCTTTCTTTCTTTTTCTTTTCTTCTTTTTTCTTTTTTATGTTTCTTTTTTCTTCTTACTTTTTTCTCTCTAGGATTTCTGCAAAACAGGGGACTTCGGTCCGTTTTGTTTTTCAGGATTAGAGCATGTCAGATTACTGTGGCCTCGTGCAATTGGGGACTGGCAAGGAATGCAGGCCCAAAAGTTCTAAACGATGGTCGGCCGAGTGTAATCATACAACCATGCAAAAAACTAAAAAAACAAGCAACTGAAACAAGAAAAGAATTAGGAGATTCTCATTTTTCAGATTTTTTCGACAAAATCGGCTGCGGGTGGTATTTTCTAACATTTGATGAGAAGAAGGAAAAAAGAGAGACGAAGGAGGGACCGGGGCTTGCTTGGGCTTTATGGTTCTTTCCAAACTGAATTGCTGCCATAGCATGGTGACGATTTCAAGAAGAAATTCTTGATGATCCCCCTTTTGATTCGGGGGCTTCGGTCCTTCATGGGAACAAGAGGAAAACCCTCTCCTCTTTAATAGGCCCAAGGGGAGGAGCACTCCTTCCGAGTGATGGATTTCCAACTCCATTTTTAGAAGGGTTTTATGGAGAATAACTCTTTACGGCGAGGTCTTCTCTCTCTTATTTTTTTGTGGGTGCTTAGGAGTGGTTGTGCAGGATTATTACAATTATATCTTGGACTAATTCTTCTTTCTAAATGCAAGATTAATAGAGAATCGTAACTCTCGACTAGCTCAACTTATTTCTATCCTTTGTATTGATGTGCCAAATATTTGCCCATCCAACTTGGATAAGCCGAAGCCATAATATCATTGGAGGAGATGTTTGAGCATTTCACCTCAGATCCTATTGAATTGAAAGTAGGTCCAAAGCAATAGATGCTCACATATGAGGATCATTGACTCTGCGTAGCAGGTTACGCTTCATATCGATATAATACATGATTGATAAGCAATTATAATTGTAGAATAACTAGATGCTTTTGTTTACTATGCAGTTTATTGCACCATGCAGCTGTTACTAAGCAGTTAATATACATTTCTCCCATTTCTGATAAACTGACACTGGGTGCCTCACCTTTAAATAGATGAATTAGGGAGTAGCTGAGGTAAGTCATTCTGACCACCATATTTCCACTTAACTTTATTAAATTTTTTTTACTATTTTTCTGGAATTTAGTTAACTTGGCTTGGAAAGGATTCTTATCAAAAAAAATCTCCAGTAAATAAATTTATTTTATGGGTTAGCTCTATATCATAGGAGTGGATGGCCATATCAATAGAATTCTTTTTACTCCTCCATAGCTCTTCATCCCACTTTGGAAGTGACCGACCTCTTTCACACTGATTCTCCTATTGCCTCAAACCGAACCAGGATCCTAACGCGTAAACAGTAACTACAACTTAACTCTTAGGTTCAACAGAAAAATGCCTTACGCCAAAAGATGAGCTTTCAGAGTGGGCTTGTCCCAAAGTGCACATGGATATTATATTTCATTTCCACGGATAGGTTCCTATTTAATGAAGTGAAGTTTCACCATGTTTCAAATCCAAATTCCAGTTTCCCAAGTCATCTACTGTATGAAGGAGCCCGGTTCTTCCCTTCAGTTTCAGACTTTACAAGTGCAACAACTTCACATCAGCATTATTTCATCTTATTGACTGATCCTTGGCATTACAATATAAAGGAACATCATTTTATCATATCTAGGATCCAAACAGGCTGCCTCATACTTCCATCAGTTTTATATTGAAACTTTTCAAGGCTTGCTCGTCTCCTCACCAGAATCTCAGGCTTCAAAAACATTCTTTCTTCAAAGTTATCTTTATGATCACTGTTGGCTCAGTTCAAAGCATATCTGGGGAAACATCCAGATTTCCAGATAACCTACAGGTTTCTTTTCATAAAGCTATACTGTACATATTATTATATTTTGGGTGTTTACTTTATACATTCTCCTACGTGTCATAGCCTCAGCATTTATTTCATATACGCTTTTTTAATCTTTTGGCTGCTCAATTCTCCGCTTCAACTTCAACATTATTTTTAAGCTTCATAATGTATCAGCATATCTATTACAGGAATGGATCTTTTGGTCTTACATTCATCTCTGTTATATGATATTCTCTCCACATCTAGTCGGCTGTTTTCCGATCTTCCAATAACCATAAAGGTTTGTTCTTTAGCCAGGGTTTTGGTTTTATATTTTCTTTTTATTTTTGATAATTCCTTTGTTCTGTTAATATGTTATCATTTCTTTCTGTTCAAGTCCGTTTGTGCAAAAAATATTTTGAGGCCAGCTCCGCCCCGTGGGCACTTTATTTTATGTTGCATGCTCCTCTTGGCATTTGTGCCTGCGTGTGAATAAAGTTTATCATTCATAAACACACACACACACACAAAAAAAAAAAAAAAATTATATTATATATAGTATCAACTTAATTCATTAAAAGAAATCTTGTACATCTATTTTAGTATTTAAAAAAGCAATAAATGCCATCTATATTATAAGTCATTCTGCTTTCTAATATCATAATTTATATATTATTTTTATTTTTTTTAAATAAATAAAATAATTAAAAGTATCTTTTTAAAAAAAAATATGATATTTTCTAACCATATTATTAATATCTCACAATCAAATTATAATATTTATTTTTTTTCAAAAAATCGATAAACAAAAAATATTTTTAATTATTTTAAAAAAATAAAAGTATATATTTTTGATATAATATTTAGTTGAAGCTATTAAAACATCATAATATATCAGAAGAATGTCAAGATAAAAATATTTTTATTATTTTTAAAATTTTAATTTAAAAAATTAAATTAAAATTTAAATATATAGTGATTTTAATAAGACTGCGTACAATGTGGTGTGCTAAAAATTTCAACCTTTTGAACTTGTACGGCGGTTGTGTTCCAGGAGCTAGTCAGACTTAAAATTATTTTAAATCTTCCATGCCAATATTAGAAAAGGGTTGGAGTCGGGTTAGTAACATAGAGAAAAGAGATGCCGGTGGTTTTGATAGCTTGGAGGGATTCCGAGGTGGTGTCTTTGGGGATGGAGGCGATCTTGCGGCCGTCTCGTGGGCGATTCCCGGGCGGCACCGCTGCCGCTTACCGGGAGAGAATCGCGCGCCGAACGCTTTCTTCGCTCCTCCGCCGGCGAGGGTGGCTGGGAGTCCGGAGTCCGGAGGCCAACCAGGTATGTTCGTGTTCGGCGACGGATTCGTCGGCCGTTACCTCGTACGTTATTCCGATCGGCTGAAGAAGAAGGATGGTACGATCCGCTTCCTGTGTCCAGTTTCTGCTCCTTTTCTTTTCCTTGCCTCTTGTCTTGCTCGTTCATGCTTCTCCAAGTTTCTTCTGATTTCCGTAGATTTACCCATCTTTTCAAGATTTATTTATTTTCTTTCTCGTTTTCTGATAACGTACGTGGATCGAAGAACTTTGGAGAAAGTTAATCTGTCCTAATCTTGATTCAGTTTTTATTCTTTTCTAAAGCGCTAATTCATTCAATGTCTATAGAAGGATGTATTTTTAAAATAGATGGATGTGGCTTGCACTTGCGTATTATATGACATCTTATGATATCAAGCGGATAATGGAATCTTGATGCATGATTGGTGCCCAGGATGTGGGTTGATTTCTTGATGTGGGTTTTAGTGGTGACGAACAGTGGATTCAATGTTTATAGATCTATAAAACATTTCGAAGTGCCGATCTTATCTTAGCTTGCAGTTTTATCTGAGTTTGATGCTCGCATTTCGTGTGCTTGTATAAGATTTATTTCCTGTTTAATTCCATAAAATGATGAATGATCACAGTAGATCTACATAACGAACTACTCCATGGTTTGTTCACATCACCATTGTATTTAGCTGTGGTTGGAGGACGCATGAAGCTGATGTGGGAGAATTCTAATGGTAAGTATATTGAAAGATGTTTAGCCTTTTTTAGTGATGTTCCTGTCGGCAACTAATGTCATGATGTTGATAGACCCATTCTAGATATGGCATTTTTAAAGATGTGTCAATTTGTATTGGTAAGCAATGCATGAATGAATTGTTCAAGAATTAACATGACTTTACAGCATAGCTATAGTTTTGATTCTTTGATTCTGTGCTACACAGACAAGTGTTCTTTAATTTTAGGAAGAGTGTATATCTTCACCATATGATATTTGTTTTTTTCTTTAAGAGCTTGGGATCATCGATGACCCTGCCATTGAGGACTTGTAAAAGGATTAAGCACTAGGCTATCGCTGATTTTCTGGTTGTCTTCCTTGTTTCAAGCTATTGACTGTGTAGCGTATTTCGATGTCAAATATAATCTAGTAGGATCTTTCTTTGTTGCTATCAAGTAACTATTCCGAAGTATAATTTGAATGATTAGAAACTTTTAGGGAGTTTTCATAGTGGAAGTCCTAAATTATAGGAATGGACTTCCCAACAGAAGACAGTAATGCCAATTGTTTTATCTTGTAACTAAGAGAAGCCGGTGTCAGACCTGGTCGTAATTTCTGCGTTCATTTTCAATTCTGTTAATCTTCTGGTGGAGTCTGGTTCCGTTGCATATTTCTTGACTCTGCTCTCTCGCACCCTAGCGATCGAATCATGTGTTGCGTGAAGTTTTACTTGATAACTAATATTCGAATTTCTTTTGCTCTATTAGTTTGCTAGTTTGGATTGTACTTCGAGGATCTGGCCTGTGTTTCATAGTGGATTCAGGTGTACAATTCAAAATTGATTTGATTGTTGATCAACATCCATCTTTCTTTAAGGATTTGTATTTGGACCAGCATGATCCTTTCATGCTCCAAATTTGTTGATGAGAAACATTCTTTTCATATATTCTTACCTTACTCTCCCTAAAGCTATGTCACAAAGAATAATCGGCATGCTGATGTTTGCTGTTGTACAGGAACCTGTTCTTGAGCTTAGATGTGCATAGTGATAGACAAAGTCTGATGGCTTTTATTGCAACCCTTCACAAGAGATTTGGATAGTGTCTATAGATGGTTGCTTGATTTATGTGTTCAGAATTATACTTAGTTGAAGCATTGCACTCCCTATAGACAGTTAGGAACCAAATTTGAAAGTTTGGGGGGTTTCTTTTCTACTTTCAATAGGCTTTGGCCTGGTTGGTTTGAATTTTGACACAATCGTGTCCTGAGGATGCCATCATGAAATTTGGTAATAACACACATTTGTGGGGGCTTCACTCAAACATGTTTTTCGTAACAAGTAATATCTCTGAAAGAGTGCTGTCTGAACTTTTAGTTTGTACATGATGATGGAGTTTTATAGAAACATGTACTAGCCATCTATGATTTTTCATCTGACCAGTTTGACACCATTGTTAGATCTTTATGCCAGCCAAAAGCATTTTTTTGATTATCCCTTTTTTTTTTCAAAATTTTGAAGCCACATTTGTTGCCAAAAATGAATTATTATTCACTATTCTCTCATTTATGTCTCATTGTTCTTTTTCATTTGGGGAGTTGTGACAATGAAATTTTTTCTTTTTTTATATTGCGTAGGCTTTACTTAGTTGGGCCATTTGAGAGATTTGATTATCTTTTGATAATTACTGAGATTTACCTTGTTTCTTAGTTTGATATGCAGGCAGGTTTCTGGGACTTGCACTAGTCCTGAGCAGCAAGAAAGTACTTGAGGGAGATGGGAATTAGAAGCATTCATTTTATGTTGCATGATAACAAGTTTGTTGGCTTCACAGATTCTCATTTTTGTAATATAATTTTTTCTTTTTCTTGGACAGCCTGTTGCTTTTTTCACTGGTTGTTAGGTTTGAGAGCTTCATATGCATGGAACATGCCAACTCATCTTCTTATTTCATCCCACCTATTCTTAGGGCATTTGGTGATCCTGTAGTTAACTACAATTCTGGGTTTGTGTTTGCTCCTTACCACACCAGTAACTTAACTGTGTCATTTTTAAGATGATATTTTAACAAAAGTCCATCTGCTTTTCTCATTCTTAATGCAGTTGCTCTGTTTACATGAAGACTTGCAAGGTACACTTATTCATGGAATCTTTCAGTGGCTATGTTTCTGTCCTCACAAGGTAGGGCTTTCCACATCCGTGTACTCGATTCTGTGGTATTTTTAGCTTTGGATATTGTTTTGCTGATCATGTTCGAATATTACGTACTGTAGAATTCTATATGATTTTATTTAGTGGACACTTGCATTGAACTATTCTGCCTCATTGGTGTCAGTGGCAGAGTTTAATACATGATCTTTTTTTTTTCAGTTATAAAATAAAATATCTAAATGTTCCTCTAATTATATGTTTTTACCTGTTTTTTTTGTGTGTGAGCGTATGTTTCAAGCCATCCACACATTTTGATAGGAAAAAAAAAAAAAAAAATCCAAGCCCACGTGCCCTAGACTTATTTTTAATAAAATAATCTTTGCTTATGTTTCTTCTTGTGCAAGGCATGTAGAAAGCATAAACATCCTTCAATTTGCAAAATCCAACAAGGACATGAATGATAGTTAGCCCAGGTGATTGATAATGAAGAATTTTTAGGCCTAGAGCTATATTCAATTTAGAATTGAATATCAGTTGATATGTTGTATTAAATAATATAAGGGTCAAAGAGTCTCTTTAAGCAACATTATGTAAATGCTGTTACTGACAAGGATCAGGTCCTACGGATATCCACAACGATTGTGATTCGCCCAGCCCCTAATATTAAGTCCTCGCTAAATTTTAGTATCTCAGCTCCATGAGTCGATGGACCAAGGCCATGGCCTTCAATACGTAGCGGTCTCGTATGCATTCCGATATGGATACGTCTTGGGGCGTCCCTATTCCCACAGGTGTCGGGATGGGGCGACGGCGGCGCGTCCCATTCCATGAAAAATGGGACAGCTCATTCCCATAGGATTTAAACCTTAGTTCTGACGTGTCTTGCCCCGGTAATTTGTTACAAGGTGCTTAGTGGGTGAGCTCTTTTTAGTTCTTTGATCTGGAGATGTCAGGCCCATTTGCTCATTTGCATTAGCCCTGTAGTGTTGAAGGCTAGGGTAATAATGGCAATTCTACTTATATTTTACACCATGACCCAATTTGGAGAATGCCGGCAGATTTTGGAAATCTCCCTTCAGCAACATTTCAAACTATGAAAGTTCTCCCCCGTTCCAGGGAGTATTATATGGTGATGGCGAGTGCCAAATATGTGGGACCATGCCCATATTTAGGATGATGGAGCATAGTCCCAAAGTTTCCATAGATAATTGCATTTTCTTTACGAGTCCATTTATCTTTGTATATCGTATATGACAGCAAGTTTACTATTATATTTTCATGACGATGAAATCACAATTCATATTCGATATGCCTAGATGCTACAAACCAGCATTGCATTTTTTTGCAGTGTAAGCTGAAGTTTGATAAGGAAAGAGCTGAAACAAGCTTGATAGATAAACTAATATTTCTTCAGGTTCTTAAAACTGGGATGAGGTGGGTTCTTTGGTTAGGAAAGTCTTGCTAATCCAATAAAAGTGGATTGAGTTGTTGTGGCTCTGATTAATATTCCGCATGATGGTCCTTTAGTCTTTTGGACTGAGAGGATAATGTGTGCAGCTTGAAGTTGGGTGGACACATGGATTTCGGCTATTCAAGAAGGTGTTTGGTTATAAAAGAATTTGGTTGCTATTTAATTCTGATTATTGTGAGAAGCTTGACCTCAAAGAGCAGGCTTCATTAGCATATGACCTACTATATTGCATAACTAAGATACTTCTGTAACAGGACTATCATAAACTTTTACTTGGTTAATGGTGAGCACTTTCTTGAAAAGATTATATAAAGCTCGAGTTACTTACCTTGGGGGCGGCTTTGTGACAGAAGAAAGTTTTTTGGAAGAGAGAAGTTCCGTGAAAGGAGAAGGTGGATGGTGCTGAATGGGGACAGAAGAAGGACGGATGCCCTGTTAGAAGAGGACATGTTAGGACAATTAAAATATTTTCTTATATACAAGGTGTGTACTATCGCAATATGTCTGTGATATACTTCGCCTGGTATGTACAAAAACTGAGTCTGATGAAAGAAGCAGAAAGGAGGTATAGATAATTCTGTAAGGTTATAGTCAGTATATAGTCATATTCAATTTATGATTTTCCTATTTATTTAGATACCTCAAATTAGAATGATATTGGTCTCTCGGTCTTTCGATGTGTCTTCACAATGATTTTATGCAGTGATTTTGTAGAGGATAGCGGGACTGAGGATTGGTGATGTGATCTACATGTTCAATATAAGTAAGGTTGTTACATGTCGTAATGATCTAATCGTCGAAACTAATAGAAATATTATCCTTCTGCTCTCGGATTATCTTTGTTTTTGTCTAGAGAATTAGATCTTAAGTTTCTTTATAGTTCTTTTTAGCCCTACAGCAAGATAATTTATTTCTATTTCCTCAGATTTCACTAAAATGAAGGCTATAGAAGACATATTTTTTGGTTGTATATCGTTTTATGATAGTAAATAATATTTGTTTATATCTGATTACACTTATCTATGGTCTCTTTAGTCTATTCATTTGATGTTTTATTTACAATATCGAGCAAATGTAAGACATAGAAAAATGATCTAATGTTAGTCTAAACGAAGTATATGGGCACCTTAGCATAGGTCATTGAGCAGGAAGATGATTAACAATTTAGAGAACAGAATTTGGGCTCTTATTGAGATCTGATTACTTCGATCATATCTGATTTTTGAGTTATGCTTCATGGCAATGACTTTAGTTTTCTTTTTGCTGGACAGGTGGATTACTGAAAGCAGCCTTACTTGTTTCTTATAAATATGATAACGATATGATGTGTGTCGGCCCATTTTTGATTCATCAGATTGTGCCGGTACTCTTGATAGTCTTAACATATGTTCTACTTCATATTCTTATCGATGAATTTGTCTTGGGTTCGTGGGGTATGCTAGTATTTTTGAATAGTGACATAAAGTTAAGCTTTTTGAAAAGTTAGATTCAATTGATTGAACTAGTTAGAAAAATAACTAAAAATTATTAAGATTTTCTTTCGACGTTGAGGAGGTGAATACTTGTCGAAACTTCTTAGACTATCTCAGCAAAATGACATTAATCTCTCAATGGGACTCATCTAGAACTTACTCTCAACATGAGATTTCAGAATAGAGAAATCGGTCTTAATTAGATATGTCCGATCTTATGATGTAGCGGTCAAGATAGATTCTATTTTTGTAGTTTCTTTGAGGTATTGTGGATCTGAAGGACCTTATGTTCTCTATATTTAGATAGGACATTTTTTTAGACTGTTTCTTCTTCCAATACTGAGGTTGTGATTTCTTGGTCTGAACATGATAAAAAATAAATTCTTGAGTTACCTAGAATTTAGAGGATTGTTCGATCATGTCCAATAGAAACAGGCAGATGATAAGTTTAGTCTAGTATAGCAATTTTAGCTCGAGGTTTTTATAGGATTTCTAAGAGCATTAGGATTGATTTCTATTATTTCTGAAAGGACGTTGTGTTGGTAGTCCATGTCATTTCTTAAATAGTTATTCAGATCTGGGTGTCATCGAAAAGAATATTGGCTCGAGGAGAATTCGTAGGAGCAAACGAGTTATGATAGTACCTTAAACTCAATCAGATGGTGGTTTAGTTTCCTTCAGTCTCTCATCTTGATAGATTAGAAAAAATTTTTCGTCCCTGAAAGGTACCTTAGATCTCACTATTTGAGGTGTAGGCTATAAGTCTTTTTCATAGAAACTGGAAGATTGATGATGATCTTCCTCGCGCAACTTGAATGATTTTTTTCTCGGTAATTATTAGATATCGACTCGAAAAATTGGTTTTTAGAGCGCAATTGATTCAGAGATTGTCAATGCACTCGAACAATTTAGATTCTTGGAGATCACCTGAGGTTGTTATGATGTTTAATGGATCATAGAGAGATAGATGTAGATAAACTATGAGATATTCAGGCTTAGTATTATCGCGCCGAAGACATCTTTATAGCAGTCGTAGCATTGCTTTCAGGTGTGATTCTTCTCCTACTAAGTGTAATCGCTATAATTATCTTCATACAAATTGTCTTGCTGTTGCAGCCTATTTAGATTTTAATATGGTGGCTGACTTGATGGATATTTTAATCGGATCTTCTTAATGGGAATTCTTGAAAAAAGATATCTTATGGAACAGTCGTAGGTTTCATATCCAAATGATCGCTGATGTATGGTCTGCAGTGAAGACGACTATGACTCTCTAAAGCAGATCTCCGAATTAGACATGATCATTTCATGATGTGATCAATCATTTTCGGTTACTCATCTAAGAACGAGGACGGAATCATGTGTATTCAAAAAATCAGTGGGAGTGCTGGTTCTTTTTACTTCATCGTACTATCGGTGGAGAGATAACCTCTTATTTGAAAATGACTTATCTCCCTTATTCCAATTTTAGTTTTATGCATATTGGTTACAAATAGTTCCTTCTATTGAGACAGACCTATGGAAGAGGCATCGTTTACTTTTCTGCATTTAAGTCTTGGTTAGACTCGAATATGGAGTTTGGCGACTCTTTAGCACAGACAGATTGTATATAGAGGAGATATTATAGAGGCTTTAGCATGAAATCAAAAAGAGATTGGTTTGCCCTATCAAACATGGCTTTCATCTCTCAAGAAGAGTGTTCAACAGTTAAGGAGAGCTTGAAAGCTTACATCCATGAGCAAGATCCTTTATGCTTCGAACTAGGAGCCTCATGTACGCATTCTTATACACTGAACCTAATATGTCCTATGCCTTCTCTTGAATGTCTTTACTTGTTTGAGAATATCAAGTACGATCCATGAAAGAGCCTGTACTTTTTGTTTAGAAATATCATCTTTGTACTTGAAAAAGACTAAAATATGTTCTTGTATTTTTATGGTGTAATGCTGAGTACTCTAGCGTCTAGCTGCAGTTAAATTTAGAACTCCGTATATTACTTGAGTTGTATGTGATCGAAAATCGACTCTGGTTAGTCATATTGTATGCCTCGCCTTGTATGTTATATGTGTAGTTTGTTATTCAGTCTAATAAAGTTTCAAGAAGACTGTGTAGTAGATTCATCATGAAAGCACGTGTTTAGTACATCGATGCTCAAAATAGTAGCAAAGAAGACATTGTTGGATTATTATAAGAAGTTGTCATTAGAACTTAGAGTAATGCCATCAGATGTCGTTTCTTTCATTTGTGACAATAATCCGGCACATAAGCTTAGCTAGGAGACGCTGGTCTTATCAGAAATTTCAAGCCATCGAACAGACGTTCTACCTCATCCTACGATTATCGGAAGTATGTACGTCGATGATATGTGAGTTGTCTCCATGAAAAATGAAGCAAGATCACAACTTGACTTTGGTAGTAGTAAGATCGAGCCACTTGAGAAGATGGAACTAGATTTTAAGCCAATTTAACTTTTTAGGGTCAAGATGAAATTTTTAGATGTGATGCTCACTTATGAGACGCCAATTGAGGTCTACATGTGTGTAATAACCTTCTAGGCAGTTAAAATTAATTATTGACTAGATTAATAAAGATATTATCTTCTTATAGTGATGGGTATTTATAGTGTATTTGTTGATACATTCTATATAACTGAGCGCTTAGTGGTAAATGATATGCATATATTCAAAGAATTAATACTCTTAAAAGATATAATTCTCATATTTAAACTCATATAACTTCTTTAACCGACGTAGGTCTCATCTGAGGATGGTGATGATTTAGGGGTTGGGTGTTCGATTGCTTTCTCTTGAGTAGATGAAAGGGGTCTGGGGAAGTACGGTGTGGAGACACCAGTCAAGGATAGTACTCGTTTAGAGAATGGGCCTGAGATCCACTCGAGTCATAGGAGTTCTTTCCATCGATTGATGACTATATTGCAGGGATGTCTGCGTTCTTTGATCTGAGGTGCATCGGTAATTTACCTTAAGAGTGTTGTAGTCTGACTATACCATAACATGGTCTCCTAGTCATTCGAAATTTTGAGGTGTATGTTGGTTGTAGTACGTTCATTGTAGAAATTAGATTGCACTAATAAGAGATCTATCTACCTCGGTAGATGAGGAGTAGCCCTATGATGATCATGAGAATCGAGTCCATAAGTTCATGACTATGGCAGAGTGAAGATGATAGAAAAAATTTCTATAAGAGTTTCATAAATGACTCGAATGATTAATTCATATGACGAATATTGGGTTTGACAAGTTCATCTTAATCCTAATCCTGTCAGGGCTCAAGATAGAAGAACCCAATCACACAGGTAGCTGCACCAAGAGGTTCATTTTCAGTTCTGATGGGTTGTCACTATATACTGCTAGGTGTCACTAATGGATTTTGGAAGTAATTAGAATGATTTTGATGATCGATCATTCTAATTGTAAGAATCAAAAAAGTTCTGGTCCATCGAAAGATGTTTCGATGATGTCGATGATGGAGATCACGACATATTTCATTACCATATGGAACTAAACCTAACTAGATCACACAAATAAGGGTTTGGATCTGGATGTCATCAATTGAGCTAACCTAGTTCGATTGATTTGGATTAGATCCAATCAAGTTCAAGGTAAACACACGATTGAGCCTGACTTTTTTCTTTTGTAATCTTTCTGATTCATCATAGTCGAGTTAAATTTGATTTGACTCATTTCTATATCTTGAATGGGTTTATTTTCATCTAACTAGAATAAGTCCAGGTCAGAATAATTATGAAAATTAAATTCATTTCTAGTGCAATTGGACTAGGATCAATAGTTGACCCAATTAAGAGAATTGAGGGTCACATGATCAAAGAATTTTAGAAATTTTTTTAGAAATTATTTTGCTTTAATTTTTAGATATGTGATAGGACATGAGTTATACTTTGGGTGTGCAAAATTTTATGATTTTTGGAGGTGCCTAGATTGGGTTTTGATAGAGCTTGATTTGGATCAAACTCTTAAGGGAAGAGTTCTAGATGCACATGGACTCTTCCTTATCCTTTCATGCTGCCACCTTTCAGATGGATTTTTGGCATCAAAATCATATGGGATCTAGGGCTTTTCATGAAGATCAGGTCCAAGAGTCCCAATGATCATATTAATAAGGTTTTTGATCAAAAAAGGATTCTTTATGGTGCTATGTCTTGTATAAGAATTTTTCTCACGAAATTGCCTCAATGAAATTTATTTTTTCCACACCCAAAGGAGCCTTCCCTCTGATATCCACATCTCCTCCATCCTCTCTCTTCCTCTCTTCTACATGTCTAAAAGGTTAAGTACAAATCTGAGTTGAAGGTCTAAGATCTTTGGCACAAGATTCAGCATTTACGCGATGGTATTCGTGAGACGAACAGGCTGCCCTCAGAAGTCATTTTGAAGGTTTTTCAAATCAGATTCAGATCTAATTTTTGAAGGAGAGATTCATGAGGAGAAGACGTTCAGTTCCTATCTGAGTGGATACTAGTAGAGGCTAGGTGCATGCGTGGCTTCTTTTAGAACCTCAGAAATCAACAGGATCATCGCAGGGTAATTAAATTACCAAATCATGTACTTAAAATTAAATTTAATTTAATTTTATTTTTAACTTTTAATATTAGATCTCTATGATCAAATTCGAGAAGTCTCGAATCTGATTAGAATTTTAGAAAAAAATTTTAAAATATTTTTTTCGATCCAATCAGATCTAAACAATCATATATCGAAAAAATAGGTTTTTCCTTCAAAAGGGGTCATCGCGGGCGGGCCATCATGGATGGTCATTAGAGAGGGAAGGGGGGCTATTGCAAGTAGGCCAGTGAGGAGAGACCGATGGGGAGGGAGGCCATCATGGGTGGGCCAATGAGGAAAGGCCATTGCGGGCGGTCGTCGGGGAAGGGAAGGGGGCTAGCCGAGTTAGCTTAGATATGCAGTCGAGCCGATTTGGGTCGTGATCGAGCCGACTAGGGGATGACCCTAGTCGGATGTCTTAGGCATGGAGCCGGCTGTCTCAGGCACGAAGCGGGCTTGGCTTCCGAGCGAATAGAATTTGATATATCTCTCTAAGGTTCCAACTTTAAGCCCTAAGGTGCCACCATCATCTACTTTATTCTTCTTTCAGATTTTTGGATTAACACCAAGGTTCGCATAAGAGATCGTATCTATGACTGTTGCTCAATCTTAATTATTTATGAATGTAATTCATGTTGCTTTTGTTTATTGTATTGCATAACGATAGACCCATCAATTAATTAGTGTACATATTAGTGACTATTTATTAATGCAATGTTTAAAATTATTGTTCAACATGTTATATTGATTAATGTTCATTAATGTTGTAGGTCATGATGGCACCGAAATGGCATCTAGCTTTCACTCCTACCCCTCGACAGGTTACGCATAGTTCAGCATCTGAGGAGCAGTCGAAGCATACTCCATCCACCTCAACATCGGCTGCTCAGAAATCTCCATCATCAGCATCTATTCCATCGGTGGTATCTACTCCACCGGTGGCATCTACTCCACTGACAACTGAGCCTCTACCATCGCCCATATCTGAGGAACATGCTACTACGCAGGTATTTGAGTGTACGTTTTTATTATATTAGCACAACTTTTTTTTTTATATAATATTTGTATACTTATATATTTGTATAATGTATTTGCATTGCAGGTGTATCACCCAGTCTGACATTTCATGATCCCACACGTATGGCACACGTGTGGAACTACCAGCATCAAATGATGGTCTATTACGATATGGAGGGGAGGCCGGTAGGGGAGACTGTGTGGGAGATGCATTCCTTTTTTAGAGTGCTTGTGAAGTGGTCGGACATCATTCCTGTAGAGCCCAGAGACTAGTGTTTGATGGATGCTGCTGTTAGAGATTGGATATGGAAAGAGATATGGGTAAGTACACGCATCTTAATTATATTTATATATTTTATATATTTATACTATATATATTTGATTAGAATAATTTTATAACTAATTTTTGATAAATTTGTGTAGAGGAGGTATGACTTTTTTGATCACGAGAGGGCTCGAGATGCCCAATTAAAGAAGATCGGATAGTTATACCGGGGTTACAAGGTCAAGCTCCATAGAGGATGGCTCGAGCACCGACGAGACACTTCGAAAGAGCTTATTTTTTGGATACAAGACTGTCCTCTGAGTCAGTGGGAGAGGATGGTTAGACACTGAAGGAGCCAAGAGTTTGAGGTAAAATTTCTAAATTTTAAATTTTTCAATATGCTTAAAGTTTTATTTAAATAATTTTTAAATATTGATTATTTATTTGAATATTTGTTAGGCTACCTTTCGTCATAATGGAGAGAATCGTGCAGTTCAGGAGTATACGCACACTCTAGGCCCCGAGTCTATGGCCAGTCGTGTGCATAGAGAGGTAATTAATTCTAAATCTTACTAGATAAATTAAATTCATATTTTTTATCATCTTTTTGATAAATTTATTCTTTATTATAGCTGATGAGAGATGGAGTGATGCCCAACCATTGCGAGATCTTTTGATCCAACCGCATGGATAAGATGGGCAGGCCGATGAATGCCGCGATCGAGCGTATTTTTATAAGTATTAAATATATTAGTATATATGATTAGTATTATAGCATTTTTTATAAAATTTTATTTTAATTTATAATTCTCAGATCAGTTAGATGCACTCGCAAGCGAGGGCTCGGATACCTCTAGGCCCCATGACCATCTATCTCAAGTCTTGGGGCCTGAGCACTTTGAAAGGATCCAATGCAGGCCTGGACACATACCGATGAGCTACTGATCTGAGGTGAGCATCTTCTCACAGACTTTTGGTATCGTCAGTCAGAAGGAGCTTGAGGAGGTATTAGCATGGGCAGATCATACTGCGATGCGGGCAGATCGGGTTGAGGAGTGCACATCTCATCTAAAGGGCATCATGAGAGACATGATGTCGATGCTCAGTGTGCATTTTGGAGTCATGGGCTTCAAGGATATGTTGACCTGCATTCCAGCTCCAACTTTGGCTTCGGCTCCAGCTCCAACTTTAGCTCTGACTCTGGCTCCCGATGACGATAACGATGATGTAGATTTAGAAAACTTTTGACGTATTTTATTTTTTTAAAAAATATTATAATAAATTTTATTCGATAATAAAATTTTAGCATTTCAGAATAATTTTTATGTTTATTATATTTTTTTATGCTATATATCTATATTTATCAGATAAAATATATAAAAAATAAAAATTTTATTTTTTTTAATTATTCAAGATCTATGACAGTGGTTTTATAACTGCTGCCATATCCATGCCAACCGCTGCCATAGGTTTTTAGTGCAAATAATGCCAACCACTGTATTAGACCTATGACAGTAGTTAAGAAATCGCTATTACAGATTATCTATGGCAATGGTTTTATAATCACTACTATAGATTAACTATGACAACGGTTACATAACCGCTGCTATAGGTCGATCTATTACAGCGATTTATAAATCACTGCAATAGACTATCTATGGCAGCGGTTTAAACAACCGCTACAATAACCATTGCCATAGAGCTACGATGATGGCCGCAGTAGCAGTAGTTAGAAAATCACTGTCATAGTCTATGCAGCGATTTTTTGGGCTATGATAGTGGCTATGAACCGCTGTCGTAGTCCTTTTTTATAGTAGTGTTGGAGCCATATGATCCAAATTAAAGTCTACGAAAATCAATAGTGTATAGACACTAGTTGATCACCAGAAGGGATAAAACCCATTGGATATGAATGGATTTTTAATAGGATCAGAGTAGCCCAGATGGAAAGGTAAGGACCTATAAAGCCTATCTGAGTATCATCTCAGAGTTCGAACATACGTTTTGAATGTATATCTTAATTATGAACAAAGACAAACCCTGCACTTATTATTAGGCAAAATGTTTTGTAGTATTATTACTTGTGATGTTTGAGGATATAATTTTCTTAATTCGGAATAGCATTTCAACATTACAAGGAATAAAGATTTAGCTATCATCTTATTTATCCATGTACAAGATTAGACATGGTATACTCACTAGAGATAGTGAGCAGATACCAGTCTGATCAAAGTAAGAGCCACTAGAGGATTGCATAGACAATCCCTAAGTATTTGAAAAATACTAAGATCCAGTGACTCAAATATGAAAGTACTGACTTAAAATATGGATGTTTTGATTTTAGTCAGAACAAGATGACAACAAGAGAATGTTGACTCATTCCTAATTATAGGAGCAATCTGCTGGAAAGGTTTCAAGCAGGATATTTTAGCCTATTCAGTTAGTAATGTAGAGTATATTATGGCATATGATGTTACCATGTAAGCTATGTAGTTACTGAGGTTCATTAGCAGGTTGGGAGTGGCACCCTAAACCCATGGTCTAGTCCTATCGTAGCACTGGAGCCATAGCTTAGGCTAAAGAACTAAAGGACCAGCATATTCTACATCAATTTCATCTTAGATATTTGATCTGGGTGACGTTGATCTTTAGAAGATCGATGTAAAAGGAGAACTTGATCGATCCATTTGCTAAGGCCTCGAAACTAAGAAATTCTATGAACTCAAGTGGAAGATAGGATATTTGATATCATTCTGATTGGCTTTAGTCCAAGTGAGAGTTGTTGAAAAATGTATCCTAAAGCCAATCATCTAAGTAGTAGATGATTGAAATTAGTATATGAATTATCTAATAATAATAGTAATTTGGTTGTTTCATCATAAAAGTTTTATCTTTCTTAAATGAACTTCTAAATTATGATAAAGTCCTTAGAACCACAATCAATTGATAAAGAAGGATTTATCTAATGATTCTTAAATTATTCATGATCAAATAATAAGTTATTAATAAGGATGATAACTTATCGAGTGTAGGTCACTGTATGCCAAATGCGTTAGTTGTTCTCATAACCAAGTGGTGTGGAGACACTGGTATGGCATCTAGGTGAGATGTAGGAGTATATCTACACTGAAGATAACCAATGTAGCACTCTACTATCAAGAATAGCTAGCTAAGGCCAATGGATATAAGTGTCCCTCCGATCTGAGATCGCCACGGTGACTTGCGAGCAACTCACTATACTTTGGTGCTGGATTGCCTGTATTTCTAATATAGGTGATGAAAAATTTTTGGGTACAGTCAAGTACTTATAGAGTCTGTGTGTGAGTCAATATGGGATTGACCACTCCTAATTAACATCAGGGCGAGAATGTCTCACTTTGTTTAAATTTAGCAAAACCTAGGCCTGGGTAATCATCGTGAGGTATCATGGGATTTGCAAAATTTTGACACACAATAGAGATGACTTGTATGAGTGTTGACAGCATAATCGAAGTCATCTTGAGTATTATTGGTCATTAGGAATGAATTATATGGTAACTATGGGCTAGGGTTCTAAGAATGTTGCTTTGCGTACATTCGACCTATCCGGATGTCGGAAACTGTTGCTAGATGATAATTTTGATTGATACAGAAATTGATTTCTATACTTCCGATTTAGGTTCGAACCAATGGGATCACATACATTAGAGCTTATAATCTGAGTGGATGGTTAATAGATGATTGAGAATCATTTCGAGGTCAAACATTCAATGTGATTGATGTTTGACCTAATGTAAGTTTTGCAGGAGGATCGATTAGCAATTGGATTACTAATTGACTCAATTTGATTGAGCAATTAGGCTGAGATCAAGTCTAATTAAATTATATTTAATTATAATTAATTTAAATTTAATTAAATTAAGTCTAATTCATTTATTGGATAAGCCAATTGCAAGGAAAGAATAATTTTTTGTTTGACTAGAACTTGGGTGCACCTGATTGACTTAGGATTTAAATCAGATTTAAATCTTGATTTAATCTGATTTAATTGGGATCCTAGTTGGACTAGGATCACCCTTAATTGGGTTACATTTAATCTAGTTTAAATAAGATTTAAATTGAGTTTAAAATAATTTTGACCAAGTCAAACAAGAGGAGTCCCAGTTGGACTGGAACTCTCTCTCTTTCACTTACACCTAAGAAAGCTCACACCATATTTTAATTCTAGATTTTTTCTCTATGATTTTCAAGCCTAAAAAATGATTTCCCACATCCTATTATTTTAGAAATTAGATTTAAATTTGATTTGGTCAAAATTAGAAGGAAGTTGGAAATTGTTTCCTACTTGGAAGAGTCTTCTTTGACCCAAACTCCTCCCTCCCTTGTGCGCCAACTCTACCCACGCCCCTCTACCTTATTCAACTTTTTTTTTCTTATTTTTTTGTGTCAAAATCAGTGGTTACACAAAAAGTTAAGTGGGAGGGGCGTCCAAAAGTTGGACACCCCATGTAAGTCCTCCTTTGACTAGGTTTTGACCTAGTCTTGCAATAAAATGTGGATGCCGCTTATGAGATAGTTTTAGGATATAAAAAATTCTAAAAAAATCATAAAAAATTAGTGGAGAAGGAGGAATAAATATGGAAGACTTTTTATGCCAAGATTCTTGGAGAAGAGCCCTCAATTAAGACATCAAAGGTTGATGTCTTGAAGAGAGAAGGTAAGAGAAGATTGTCTTCTCTTATATTTTTCTGTTATGTTTCTCTCTTCCTATTTTATTTATGATTTTTATATGATAAAAATCTAAGAGAGAAAGGGAGGAAGGGCTTGAGGAAAGATAATGCCAAGATCCTTAGAGAAAAGGTCTTCATCTGGACATCAATCATTGATATCATGAAGGCACAAAGGTAAGAGAAGATTATCTTCTCTTTATTTTCTTTTGAGTATCTTCTTTTTTATTATTTTATATGATTTTTATATGATAAAGATCTGAGAGAGAGAGAGAGGAAGAGGGCATGGAATCTATGCTCCAAGTTGTTGGGGCATGATGATCATTTTTGGACATGATCTCATGTCCTGATGCGAGAAGAAGAAGAGAAGGTGGTCTTCTCTTACGGTTTCCTTGAGAGCCCTTCTTCTCAATTTTATTTATGAGATTTTTATGAAAAAAATCTAAGGGCATGATATCTAAAAAATTAATAAAAAATCTAGAGAAGAAAGTCTCCTTTGAACCTAGCATAATAGATATTTTCAGGACATCAACCGTTGACATCCTGAAGGAGAAGATTTATCTTCTCCTAGGATTTTTTCCATATGTCTTTTTATTATTGTTTTATGGAAGATCCAAGAGTTGGATTTCTTCCTCATTCCTCCTCATGTTCTATATCTCTTGGATTATCCAAGAGATTCGAAGAACATGTATTTGATTGACCATTAGGAGGAATCTACAAGAAGCTAGTACTTCGAGCGGATCTTCATTTGACGAACCTTCGATCTGTGTTGCAGGTTCATGTGGATCACCTATAGAGACTGGATGCATGTGCAGCTCCAAAGGCAACAAGGGATTCAAACATGAAGTTCTTGACCTATACAAAGGTAAGAGATCTGATCTTTTAGTGACCTAGATGCAATCTAGGATTAGATCTAGAATTATTCTAGATCTAGGTATTGATGTGATCAATACTACTCATGATTAATTTAATTTTAGATTTATATTTGCATCATAATATGTTATAGATCCTTGATGTAGATTTTTATAATTTGATTACATGCATTTGTAGATTAAATAGTTTAATCTATGTCTTCTGCTACTTTTTGTTTCAAAAAAGTTTTGAAATCTATGCATGAAACCCTGCATGTTTCCTATCACTAGCAATGGTACCCAATGGTCGCATAGGTCAAATGTCTAGAACAACATCCTTAGAATCCATGTGGAGATAGTTTTCATATAATTCATCCCCTTGACCAAAATACTCATAGGACACCTCAGAGTTCAACTATCAACTTTGGTCAGGCTATCCATATTATATTTCAAAATATCAAATCCATCTCGTGGATTATCCTGGCCAAGATTTTGCTATATTGAAATATAGTGATACATTCTTCTCTAACTCTAGGAATGGTCAATCCCATCTTGATCACAAACTAACTTTGCAAGTACTTGACTCTATCCAGAAATCTTTCATTACTGAATTAGAAATTTAGTTAGTTTGGTACCAAAGCATAGTGAGTTGCTTGCAAGCCACTGAGGTGATCTCAAGTCTAAGGGACACTTATACCTATATCCCATCCGAGACATTTTCGATAGCAGAATGCTCTAGAGTTGGTCACATTCAGTGACGATGTATCCTAACATCTCACCTATATGTCATACCAATGTCTCCACACTCTTTGATTAAAAAGATAATCAACCTATATGGCATACAGCAACCTATGCTCGATCGATGCTGTCATCTTAATTAATAGTCTATTATTTAGTCATGAACAGTTTTAAGGATTAATTGATAAATCATCTCTTTATCGAATCAAAATAGTCTTAAGGACTTCATCACAACAATGGAGTTTGTTAGAAGATGAAAACTTTATGATGAAAAATATCAAAAATATATTTTATTTATTAATAAATCAATTATAAATATAATGCAGCATAACCATCAACAGACTAATGAATGAGTTTGGGACACATTTTTCAACAACTCCCACTTGTCCTAAAGCAACTTGGCACAGTATCTAATACCCATCTTCTACTTATAGTTGTCAAACTCCTTTATCGCCAGAGCTTTAGTGAAGGAGTTGGCTAGATTCTTCTTTCCATCGATTTTCTAAAGGTCTACGTTACCTCAATCCATGATCTCTCGAACCAGGTGGAAGCGACGCAGTATGTGCTTCATTTGCTGGTGTGCTTTGGGTTCCTTCGCCTGAGCAATGGCACCAGTGCTGTTGCAGTAGAGCAGGACTGGGCCATTAAGGGAGGGTGCTACTTTAAGCTTGATAATGAACTTCTCAGCCACACAGCTTTCTTCACGACATTTGATGTTGTGATGTACTTTGCTTCGCAAATAGTATATGCCATAGTATGCTGCTTGGAACTCTTCCAGTAGATAGCTCCACCATTTAGAGTAAAGATGTAATCCGACATGCTTCTGCTATTATCATGGTCAAATTGAAAGCTGGACTCTATAAATCCTATAAATTTTAGATCTGACTCACCATAAACCAACCATTGGTCCTTAGTATTTCTCAAATACTTAAGGATGGCTTTAACCACTTTTCAATGATTTTCTCCAAGATCAGATTGGTATCTACTCACTACTCCTAGTGAGTATGCCACATCTGGTCTCATACATATCATAGCGTATATCCCACTGTCGAAGCATATGGGACTCTACTCATATGCTCCCTCTCTTCAGGAGTTATCGGACAATCCTTCTTGGAAAGAAAAATTTCATGGCCTATCGGGAGATAGCCCTTTTCAGAATTCTTTATGCTGAACCTCTTCAGCATGGTATCTATGTACATGGACTGAGATAACCCAAGCATCATCTTAAATCTATCTTTATAGATCTTCATCTCTAGGATATAAGATGCTTCACCGAAGTCCTTCATGGAGAACTAAGATGACAACCAAACTTTTATTTTCTGCAATGTGGGGATGTCATTCACGATTAAAAGAATATTATCCATATACAAGATAAGAAATACCACTGCTGAACCATTTGCCCATTTGTAAATGAAGGGCTCTTCTCCATTCTTAACGAAGCCATATATTTTGATCACCTTATGAAAATGCATGTTCCAACTCTGAAATGCCTACTTCAATCCATAAATGGATCTCTGAAGCTTGAACACTTTGGACTCATCTGTAGATGTAAACCCCTCAGGTTGTATCATATATACCTCTTCGATCAGCTCTCCATTTAGGAAAGTTGTCTTCACATCCATCTGTCAGATCTCATAGTCTAGATGGGCAGCAATCATAAGCATTATCCGAATAGATTTGAGCATTGCTATAGGAGAGAATATCTAATCATAGTCAATACCATAATGTTGATGATACCCCTTGGCAACTAAATGGGCATTATAGGTCTTCACCTTTCCATCTGCACCCCTCTTTCTTTTGAAGACCCACTTACATCCAAATAGGTTTAATTCCTTTGGGTGGGTCAACCAATGTCCACACATCATTGACCTTCATGGACTCCATTTTGGACTTCATGGCCTCGAGCCATTTCTCAAAATCAGATCTCTACATTGCATCTATATAGGTGATCGAATCCTCATCGTTCTCATTAAGTTCAACAAGATCACCATTTCGGACCAAGAAATCATAGTATCTATCTGACTGACATGGTACTCTATCAGATCGCCTTAATGGTGTAGGTACATTAGGCTTCAGATCCGATCTAATCAAATTTGACTTAGATTTAGCTACAGTATTATGGTATCAACTCACTCTGATATCAAACTGTTGGAATATCAGCTACTCTGATACTGCTTGTTAAGGATCTAGTATCAAATTATTATGTCAGAAAGAAGAAAGAAATAAAATAAAAAAATAATCAAGTATGTGGATCAGCCTAAAGGCTTATCTCCATGGGGCATGCAAAGCTTTATTATGAAAGAAAAAAATAGGTACAAGATGAGAACACCCACTCTCAACTCACCATACACAAATCTCTCTCAGCTAGAAGCTATCCTCAAAAAAGCTCTCTCAGAATCCCAAGGAGATCCATAGAAGCTAAAAGATGCTCTGTCCTCATAGCCTCCTCACCAGATGCTATGCACCTATTACTTCTCTCTCTCTCATGGGCTATACATGCTTGACGCTCTACCAAGCTCCTCTTGGTGACTGGCTGAGCTTCTCTACATGCCTCTCATGCCACACGCATCACCTTTTCTACTCCATAGCACCTCAGCTCTTTAAAGAAGATGAGAATCCTCTTCTCAGCAGTTCATAGGAATTTTAATAGGACTCGTTCTCCTAATATAAGTCGAACATATTCTTGATGGAGTCTTGGAATATTTTTGACCTTCAGATTATGACCACAATCCTCCATGGCTGCAGGATCCTATGTTTTACGTGGAACTCCCATAGATCTCTTGGATTAATCACAATCCAAGTCCAAAATAGATAAATCCCATCATGTTCTATTCGTCTCCATCGAGCCAGCTTGGTTAGGGGTCGATTTGGCTCGACTGTGTCTCATTCGGACTCCCGCTATGTGTCTACCAGAGTGAGTCAGTTCGACTATGGTTCGAGCCGGCTCAATCATGTATTAGAGTCGGCCTGATTGCTGTGCTAAAAATTGATTCTCTTCTTACTATTGGTTGAATTCAAGTTGTCAAATCCTAACAATCTCCATCTTGACTTGACATTCGACCTCCACTAGACTTGGAGAGCTTGTGATTCATCTCGCCCCCATGCCCTAAGGCATGCCTACTGATCATGGATGAGCAAACATGGGAGTCGAGCCAAGCTACTCGATCCCCTTCTATCATGGGCTGTGTCAACTTTGACCAAATATCTGCTCGAGAAATTCTTCTGTGATAACAGAATTTTCACTCTACGACGTTGCCTCTCATCCTTCCAAGTCTCCCATCTCGTGCTCGATCCATCTCCACCTGAAGCTCCACCATGCACTGGATTTTCTCTGGCTCCTAAAGCTCCACCTTGTATTGAGCTTTCTACCAGATAGTAATGTTCTCTTGTCTTCTTCTTCCCCTCCAATATTACCCTATTACCATGCATGACCTTCAGGATTCCATCATTAGCTACCCACCTATAGTTGTTTTAATCTAGTCTGCTCAGTGAGATAAGATTCTACCTCAAATTGGGTATGTATCGGACCTTCCCTAATCTCCTCGCTGCATCATCATATATCTTCTAGCTGATCATCCTGATGCCTCTGATTGTACAACTTAATCCATCAGTAGATAAACAATGCCATCACTACTCTCTAGGAAGTCAAACTACTCCTTTCTGCAACAAACATGATATATGCAAGCAGAATCTAAAATCCACTTCTATGAAGAGCTAGATACCAAATTAGATAGTTTTAGGACATCATCCTTTGAGTCGCTACTGGCTGTCGCTGCAGTAGCCCTCGTCCGATCCTTGAGTTATGGGCAATCCTTGACTCAATGCCCCAACTAGTCATACCTGTAGTATCTGATCTTGCTAGGATCTCTCATCTTGGACCTCGATCATACTCCTTGTGATCCACTATCACTCCATCTACTGCCCCTGCTCCTCAAGAAATCATCAAAGCTGAGCTGCAGCCTTCTGAGCTTGAATCTGGATTCTCCATCCTAAGAACCTTGTTCTCGAATATCACTATAGTGATCTGGTCCATCTTGATGTTGCTCTTTCCAACTAGAAGAGTAGTCACCAAGGACTCATACGAAGGGTGGAGCGATGCTAGCAAGACCAATGCCCTGGTCTTCTTCTCAGCTTTTTCACTAATGTTGAGGTGGTTGGTGAGAATCTTCTGAAAGTTGGATAGATGCTTCCGCACGCTCTAGCCTTCGTCCATCTGCAGCTGGTAGAACTACCTCCAAACGAATAGCATGTTGGTGAGCGACATCGCCATGTACAACTCCTCGAGCTTTGACCATAGCATCATCAAAAAAGTCTCATCAAGTACATGGTGTTAAGAAAAATACCATGAATTCTCCCATATTAAGCCCACAGCAAGGTACAAGATGATGAATGGAGTCTAACAAGCCTAAGAACACACCAATCAGAGACCAGATAGCAAAGATACATGCAAAAGATCATTGAATGGATCATCAAAGTGGGGCCCATGATCGATAGGCTCATGGAGATGTGACCCAGGTGCATGGGCCCATAGGGGCCGGCCCAGGTGAGCACTGGCTTGCAGGCCAGCCAACAAGTGAGCACGGCCCAATGGCCAGTGGCCTTGCGCGTGGCCCAGGCACGGGCGCATGGCCTAGGCTGGGCGCACGCAGGCATGGCCTAGGCCTAGGCGGCCTCATCGACATGCGGGATCCTTTCTTTGCGTGGACACCTAAATCCTATCAAGATTGTTATCTCCATGTTTGACTTGGATTTGGACTTCTGTGTTCTTTATAAGTAGTAGATCAAGAGCTTTATGGTGGTGGCTTGGTGATTTTGAGAGAGCCCGAGATGTAGAGAGTAGAGAAAAGTGTGCCAGTGGACTGTGGTCGTTTCAGGGGGTCTCTAAGAGAGAGTTTGTTCAAGGTAACTTCTTGTTGAGAGGATTGTATACTTGAGTTGAGAGTGAATAATCTCCTATGGTATCTCCTCCTTTTTCATGGTGAAGTTTGCATGCTCTGTGGAGGCGAGCCTTTAGGCTGGTCCATGTACTTGATTGTTCTTGTTTTATTTTTTTTCTTCCTATCATAATATGCTGGTATGAGATTCTTAACAAGTAGTATCAAAATGTGTTGATATCCCCAATAATTGGTATCAAATCCCAGATAGTATCGCAGTGTAGATTGTAGTAGTGGTGATAGAGATTGAAGAACATAGAGAAGATAAGTACAATCAAGATGGAGATCAACAGGTTTGATGGGAAGAGCAATTTTTCCTTATGGCAAGCAATGTTAAAGGATGTCCTCATCCAACATGATTTGATAGATGCTCTCTTGTACGATGAGATGCCAGCCACCACAAAAGTGAATGATTGAAAGCGGATCCAGATGTAGGTGGTAAGCAGGATCCGCTTGTACCTAGTGGATGATGTAATGATACATGTACTTGGTGAGACTTTCTTGATGGCGCTATGGTCGAAGCTTAAGGAGTTGTACATGGTGAAGTCTCTCACCAACACCCTCTTTCTTTAGAGGTAGTTCTATCAACTATGGATGGATGAAGGTCAGAGCGTACGAAAGCATCTATCCAACTTTCAGAAGATCCTCACCGACCTTCTCAGCATTAGTAAAAAAATTGAGGAGAAGACAAGGGCATTGGTCTTGCTTGTATCGCTTCTCCCTTCGTATGAGTCCTTGGTGACTGCTCTTCTAGTGAAAAAGAGCACCATCAAGATGGACGAAGTCACTACGGTGATTCTCTAGAACGAGATTCTCAGGCGGGAGAATCTAGCTTTGAGCTCAGATGCTGGTAGCTCAGCATTGGTGATTTTTGAAGGAGCAGGAGGTAGTAGATAAAGCGATAGAGGATCGTGAGAAGGATGATCCAGGTCCAAGACGAGGAATCAAAGCAAAATTAGATGCTATAGGTGCGACGAATTAGGGCATCGAGTCAAGGATTGCCCATAACTCAAGGATCAAATGAGGGCTACTATGGTGGTGGCCAGTAGCGATACAAAAGGCAGTGATGATATCCTTCTGATTATTGATGAGGTATCTACTTCTTTCTCCCTATAGATTATAAATTTTGCTTGTTCCCATCATGTATATTGTAGAAAGAAGATGTTTGACTCCTTAGAGACCAGTGAGGGCACTAAGTTCCTCCCAGATGGATTGAGCTATGAGATCAAGGATAGCAGGATGATCAACATGAAACTCCATGATGAAATAGTGAAGAAGTTAGGTGAGGTCCGATACATACCCAGCTTTAAGAAGAATCTAATTTCATTGAGCAGACTGGATTTGATCGATTTTAGATGGAAAGCTGATGGAGGAATTTTGAAGGTCATATGCGACAGTAGGGTGGTGCTAAGAGGATGAAAGTATGGAGGACATTACCTCATATTAGGAAGCCTAGTGCGAGATGGAGCTCTAGGTGGAGATGGATCGGGCACGGGATAAGAAACTCGAGAGGACGACATGCGATGTCGCAAGGTGAAGTTTTTATTATTGCAGAAGACTATCTCAAGGAGGTCTCAGGTCAGATGGATAACAATAGTTGATGGACGTAGGATCGAGTGGTCTGGCTCGATTCTCGTATTTGCCCATCCATGATCAGCAGACGATTGCCCCAAGACATGGGGGCGTTAGACGAACTCTCAAATAGGTAAAGATCGAATATCAAGTTGAGATGAAGATTATTGAGAAAAACACCTTGAATTATCCTACATTAAGCTGACATTGAGGTCCAGAATGATGAACAGAGTCCAACGAGCCCAAGAACACCCCAATCGGAGACCAGATAGCGAAGATACATGCAAAGGAGCATCGGATGGTTCGCTGAATTAGGGCCCACAGTTAGCAGGGCCATGGAGGTGCGACCCAGGCATGCGGGCCCATGGGGGCTGGCTCAAGAATGCATTGACATGTGGGCCAGTCGGTGTGTGAGCACGGTCAGTGGCTTTACGCGCAGCCCAAGCGTGGGCAGACGGTCTAGCACGGGCGCGTGGGCGTGCGGCCCAGCGCCACACGTGGCCTAGGATGGACATGCGTGGCTGCAACCCAAGCCCAGGCATGCGCGCGCGGGCATGGCCTGGGCCCAGGCGGCCTTCTCGACTCGTGGGATCCTTTCTTCATGCGAACACCCAAATCCTGTCAGGATTGTTATCTTCACGTTTGACTTGGTTTTGTACTTTCATGGCCTTTATAAGCAGCAGATCAAGTGCTTTATTGTGGTGGCTTGGTGATTTTAAGGGAGCCTGAGATGTTAAGAGTAGAGAAAAGGGTGCCAGCGAACAGCGGGAGTAGGGACTTCGGGCAGACAACTAGGCAGCGAACTGCAGTCCTTTCACGGGGTCTCCAAGAGAGAGTTTATTCTAGATAACTTCTTATTGAGAGGATTGTATACATGAGTTGAGAGTGGGTAATCTCCTCTTGTATCTTTTCCTTTTTCATAGTGAAGTTTGCATGCCCCGTAGAGGCGAGCCTTTAGGTTGATCCACATATTTGATAGTTCTTATTTTGTTTTCTTCTTTCTTCATGTCGCAATCCACTGGTATTAGATCCTTAACAAGTGGTATCAAAGCATGTTGATACCTCCTAACACATGGATCACCACATCATCTACTAGGTACAAGTGAATCATGCTCACCGTCTGCATCTAGATCTGCTTTCAATCCTTCACCTTTATGGTGGCTGGCATCTTGTCATACAAGAGAGCATTGATCAACCCATGTTGGATGAGAACATCCTTTACCCTTGTCTGCCATAAGAAGAAATTACCCTTCCCATCAAATCTATTGATCTCCACCTTGATTGTGCTTGTCTTCTTCATATTCTTCAATCTCTATCAACTACTACAATCTATGCTCCGGTACTATCTGGCTTTGATATCAATTATTGTGGTATCAACTCGCTCTGATACCAAACTATTGGGATATCAGCTACTTTGATACTATTTGTTAAGAATCTAGTACCAAATTATTACGACAGAAAGAAGAAAGAAATAAAAAAAGAAAATAATCAAGTGCGTGGATCAGCCTAAAGGCTCGCCTTCACGGGGCATGCAAAGCTTCACTATGAAAGAAAAAAATAGGTAAAAGTGGAGAACACCCACTCTTAACTCATCGTACACAAATCTCTCTCAACTAGAAGCTATCCTCATAAAAGCTCTCTTAGAATTCCAAGGAGACCCACAGAAGCTACAAGATGCTTTATCCTCACAGCCTCCTCATCGGATACTATGCACCTGTTGCTTCTCTCTCGTGGGCTACACGTACTCGGTGCTCTACCAAGCTCCTCTTGGTGGCTGCTTGAGCCTCTCTATGTACCTCTAACACCACACATGCTACTTTTTCTGCTCCATAGCATCTCAACACTATAAATACGATGAGAATCCTCTTCTCAATAGGTCACAGGAGTCCTAATAGGGCTCGTTCTCCTAATATGAGTCGAACATGTTCTTGATGGAGTCTTGAAATATTTTTTTATTTTTAGATCATGATCGCAACCCTCCATGGCCACTAGATCCTGTGGTCCAAGTGCAACTCCCGTAGACCCCTTGGATTAATCATAATCCAAGTTTGAAATAGAAAAATCCCATCGGGTTCTATTCACCTTCGTCGAGCCAGCTTGGTCAAGGGTCGAGCTGGCTTGACTACATCTCACCTGGACTGCTACTATTTGTCTGTCTGAGAGAGCCAGCTCGGCTATGGTTCGAGCTGGCTTGATCTCAATTCGAGCCGGCTCGACCGCGTATCTGAGCTAGCCTGACTAATGTGCTGAAAATTAATTCTCTTTGAGATGTCAAATCTTAACATACATGTGTCAGTCTTTTCGGTTGTTGAACTTCATGAAGTTCAACCTTAGAGGTAACGGTTCCTTCACTAAGGAACTTCTTTCCTAAAAAAGTTGCTTTAAGACTAATGAACACCTTTTGTTCATTAGCATGGTAGAAATAGTAACCCTTACTTTCTTTGCAATACCCTATAAATACACACTTATCAGACTGGGGTCCAAGCTTATCTGTATGCAGACATTTGACATAGGTCGGACAATTCCAAACCTATAGGTCAAAGAGTGTAGGCCTATGCTCAGTCCATATCTCATATGGAGTCTTTGTGATAGACTTACTCGATACATTGTTTAATATATAACATGCAGTCTCAAGAGCATAACCCCAAAATAAAATAGACAGACTAACAAACCCCATCACGGATTGAACCATGTCTAACAAGGTTCAATTTCTCCTTTTTGATACACCATTATGCTGTGGTGCTCTTAGAGGAGTCCACTGTAAGAGAATTCCATTCTTTCTTAGGTATATCAAAAACTCACTGGATAGATATTCATCTTCTCGATTCAATTGAAGAATTTTAATACTCTTTTCAGTTTATTTTTCTACTTCATTTTGAAATTTTTTGAATATTTCAAATGAATCTAACTTATGTCTCATCAGATAGACATATCTATACCTGGATAGATAATCTGTGAAAGTGATGAGTAGAAATATCAGCACTTGTACTCATAGGTCCACATACATCAGTATGTACAAGACCTAAGAGCTCAGTGGCTCTTTCACCTTTTCTAGTAAAATGTAACTTAGTCATTTTTCCAAGAAGACAGGATTCATAGGTTGGAAATAATTCACAATCACTAACTTCAAGGATTTCCCCTTGGATCAACCTGTTTATCCTATTCTTGTTAATGTGACCTAGCCAATAGTGCCATAGATAGATATCAGAGATATTATCTAATCTAGGATGTTTCCTAGAAGTGTACAATACACTCACAAACTATGATAAAATGTAAATACCATTTCTTTATTGTTCTTACATTATTGTAACATCATTCATACTGATGTCACAATAATCTCTCTTTATAAATAAATGATAACCATCTTTGGCCAAAAGGCCAACATATGTTATATTCATCAGAAAGGAAGAATAATAATGACATTCATTTAAAGAAACAATATTAGTATTGAGAATAAATTAAACTATTCCTATAGCTAGAACTGAAAAAGACCTTGCATATCCAACATTCAGGAATCACTCATTATTTTTAAATCTTCTACTAATTTGAAGTCTTTGCAATGTATTGCAAATATGGACTGGACTTCCGATATCCAATATCCAAATAGAAGTATCACAAAAGAGAAATTATAAGGTGTTATCATATAACATCCTTGATCAGCAACTACTTGCTCATTTCTCTTATTCAGACGATTGGCGCCATAGGAATCAAGATACTGAGGATAGTTCATCTTTCAATGCCACTACTCTTTACAGCATTCTGCCTGATCCAGGTTATTTTTGGATCTTATGTTTAATCTGGGCAAAGAGGCCCCAGCACGAACCACTTCGTACTGCTGAATAATATTCAACTTTTGATACTTATTATCGAAGTTAGATCCCATAAGTATATCATTATCTAACAGTGAATGGAGCAACTACGATTTGGATTTAACTACATAAAGGAGAGCCAAAAGTCTAATTAGTAATTGATTTATTAATTCTTAAGATTTAGATTTTAATCAAAAGATTCTTCCACTATTTTATTCGAATTGATAGCCTCTACCTCCAATTTGAGAAATTATCCTAATTTCTTAATGGGTACTAAAATCTACATAGACTGCACACAAGTCCAACTATGGTTGGTCAACTCATGTACATCTAAGGATAGGTTCATAATCAATTATTTTTCTAAATAATTTTTAGTAATTTAATTTTACCCCAAGTATATATTCAGTAGGCTAGGGCCTCCACTGAAAGTCTTAGTTAGGTCCAACCATTTACATAATCATATTTGGTCCATCTAACTAATGAATAATTAAGCCCAACTATGGTTGGTCAACCTAACCACCATTTAGAGAGACAGTCAAAAAATCATATTATTAATGATAATTTCATTGGTGGATAAGCACCAGGCCAATGGGCCTCCAATGATTATCCAACTAATGAATCCATTATCATCCACTTAATGAGAGGCTATGATCTAGTTATCACCATAACTATTTTATTTTAAGGATCTAATAATTTTAAAGAATTTAATTAATTTTATTTAGAAGAGAGAAGGTCAAACGAACTAGCTTGTCATGATACTACCACTGGCTTCACCAAGTCAGCTTAAGGGAGACCATTAATAGGCTGGTCTAGAAGAACCTAAATCAGTCACACTGATTTACCTAGCTGACATGGGTCAGCTTGAATAGTCCAGTGATTCGATCAATACATAATTTTTTTAAGAGGCCAGGTCAGTTCGATCGATGGGAGGGTCTGTCAAAGCTTGCCTTAGACACCATTAGAAATGGTCAGGTAAATGGGCTGCCAATTAAAAATCATCGATCTGGTTTACCTTAGGCACCAACTAGTTTAATTAGTCTCGATTAGATTAACCTAATAGTTCATGCTAGACTGCATAGCCAAGAATCAAGTTCATCTTGGGTCTCGTTAAAGACAAGGACTTGACCAACTACAAATATTGTAATTAATCCAAAGAATCCTTAACTTAATTTAAGACAACATTTGATTAGGTTTAGTCAATTCTCTAATTAAATCCATTCTTTAATCTAAACCTAGGTCTAACCCAATTAATGGACCTAATCTCCACTAACCCATTAACCCAATATGTTATGATTTGTGTCTTAGAATCTTTGATTCACAATCCTAGATCCTAATCAAACAACTTCTTATTCTTAATTAAGTTTTGGGCTAAGGGTTGGGGTTCAGCTTTTCAAAAATGATTTTCATATTTACAAAATATTTTTACAACATGGTTCTACCAATCAAGTTGTAGGTTTGATTCATAATCAAAATGCAAATAAGATAAGCATGAAACTACTTTAGATCCAATCCAAATAGGTTCATGTAATTGAAATAGTTTCAATACCAATCAATTATAAATTATCTTAGATCAAATCTAACATATTTATGATGATTAAAATTAGATTAAAATATTTTTAATTAGATCATAATATTTTTTAGATCTAATCTAAAATTTTATGATTAATGTTTTGGATCAGCATGTACTAGGACAACCTATCCACCGTAAGGGATAAACCTTACAACAGGACAACCTTATAATTAGCCCATGCAATCTAAAACTTTTATTTTTAGATCTAAAACTCTTTCAAATTTAATAAATTATAAATAAAATTAGATCATATCTAATAAATTTATGATATGAAATAGATCTATATGACTAGGATAACCTCTCTACTATAAGGGATAAACGTTACCGCAGGACAATCTTATAATCAGTTCGTATGATCATAATTTTTAATTTTAGATTTAATAATTAGATTATAAATAAGTTATAATCTAAGAAATAATCTAAACATGTATATATAATCATATAATAATCAATCTAGGCTCTGATACTGATTGAAGGAACTAGATTTATGGTTTTAGGGGTAGATCTTGAAACTTTTTTAAGATCAAGCAATGGAAGACTAGAGTAAATCAAAATTTATTCATAAAATTAGAGAAGACCCTAGATCCAAGATCGTATTACATAATTATGGCATGAGATTAAATCAAAAATTAAAAATATAAGAAAGAAAAACATGTTAATCATATCAACATGCATCTACACTACATCTAATGCAGGTATAATAGGTCATATCGATATCACTTATACAAGTTAGACATTCTAACATGCTGATCTAGGCTTGAGGATGAAGCTTTGAGCTACACAAGTGTTTGACCTCTAAGAGATGTCCACACGAGCTTATGAATCTTGATCAGAAGTTTGATTCTCAAAAATCAACACAGTATGCTAGTACTATGCTGATCCTTCTTCGACGATCGATCTGGTTCTTTCTTCTTCAAGATTTGGACCCTTCAAAATATCAAAAGAAATGAGAGAGATTCTAAATATGGGACAAGTCTCAAACAAATCTCAAAGTTGGAGGAAAAAGAAAGATCAAAAGAACCTTAGAAGAAGATCCTTTTCTTCTTCTTTATTCTCTCACCTGGACATCTAGATTGGTGTCTATGAAATCCTAGTGCCCAAGAAGATTTTTTCTCTAATTTTTACATTCCCAAAACCTATCTCATTGATCTAGAATTTATAAAAAAATTAATCCAAAATTTATTTTAAATAATAAGATATGGAGGAGTCTTGTTTAGGTCAAATACCTAGACAAGGCAGGTTCAATTAAGGCAACAAGTTTGGGTGCCCAACGCTTGGGCGCCTCCTCCTTTCTTCCAGCCGTGGACTACCACAAATTGGTGCACAAAAATTCTTCTTTCTACCATGAAAAATAAGGAGAAAAATCAGGATGGAGGGTGGCACAAGGGAAGAGTCCAAGTTTGTTGGGATTATATCATATAGAATTCAAACCCACAATAAGTTGCCTTGTATTGACATGGTCCACAACTTAATATGATATAGGAAATAGAGAGAGAGGGTGGGCATGCATGAACTTTAGGGAGAGAGGGATTTCACACCAAAAATAGAGAGAGAGAGAGAGATGGGCTTGGGGGGTGTGGGGCATAGGTGGCACAAGGATGGAAGTTCCTAGTCATACTAAGACTCCTCCTTTGACTTGGTCCATATGATTTCTCAAACCAAATTAAATCACAAGCAAATCAATCCAATTAAACTAAGTCCTAACCTGATTAAAAATTTATTTAAATTATATTAAATTAAATTAAATTTTAATTTAATTTTTTAATCAAATTAGAAAATTGGGTTGATCCAAGTCCTAGTTGAACTAGGACTAGTTCTTTCTTGCACTTGGCTTATCTAGTAAACTAATTGAACTTGATCCAATCAGGCCTAAACCAAATTTAATTAAATTATATTTAATTAAACTTAATCTTAGCTCTCTAGCTTAATTAAACTAAGCTAATTAGTAATTCAATTACTAATCGATCCTCCCATAACACTTGCACTACATTAAACATCAATCGTATTGATCATTTAACCCTAGAACAATTTTTAATCATTGATCAACCATCCGATTAGATTGTGAACTCCAATATGTGTGATCCCATAGATCCAAAACTCAGTTGATAGCATAGAAATAAATTTTTATACCAATCGAAGTGACCATCTAGCAATAGTTTTCGATAGTCGGATAGGTCGAATGTGTAGAACAACATTCTTAGAATACATGTGGATATAGTTTTCATATAATTCATCCCCTTGAAAAAAATGCTCCCAGGACATCTCAAAGTTTAACTATCAACTCTGATCAGGCTATCCACATTGTATTTCAAAATATCAAATTCATCTCATGGATTATCCTGGCCAAGGTTTTGCTATATTGAAATACAATGATACATTCTTCTCCAACTCTTAGAGTGGTCAATCCTATCTTGACCATACACTAACTTTGCAAGTACTTGACTGTACCTAAAAACTTTTTGTTACTGAATTAGAAATTCAGTTAGTCTAGTACCAAAGTATAGTGAATTACTTGTAAGCTATTATGGTGATCTCAAGTCTAAGAAATACTTATACCTATATCCCATCAAAGACATTCTCGATAGTAGAATATTCTAGAGTTGGTCATGTTCAGTGATGATGTATCCTTACATCTCACCTGTATACCATACCAGTGTCTCCACACTCCTTGGTTAAGAGGACAACCAACCTATATGACATACAGCGATCTATGCTCGATAGACATTGTTGTCCTAATTAACAGTCTATCATTTGATTGTGAATAGTATTAAGTGTTAGGATTAATGATGCTCCCAAGCCTTGGGAGGCCACTAGAGGAGTCAGGATGTTGGCTCCAGGAGACTAGGATAGGTGTTGTCCTAGGGCTAGGATTGGTTTAGTTCTAGAAAAGAGGTTCAGCTATCCACGATCATGAGGCCTTGGTTTGTGGGTCTTATGGGGGGCTACTCAGAGTTTGGATCAAGTTTGGGTCCATGGGGTTGAATGCATGATCAGACCATGGGTGTACATAAGTTTAGGCAAGTGCATTCGGACCGAGTTAGCCTAGAAAGTTTTTTATGGGTTAGGATTTTGGTCTATGTATAGGTATATATATACATGAATATTGTAAACCCTAGTAGAGAAATAGGAAATAGATCATCGTTTTGTCCCACATCTCTCCCTCTTTCTGGTTTCTTCACACACCAAGGTGCCCTAGGGGGCACGCCTCCAAGCTTGGAGGATGGAGGCATGCTCCAATCTTTCTTCAGCCTCAACAATATCAAGGGATCCTTGTACATCAATTGGTATCAGAGTCAGATTTATGAGAAGGTATGAAGATCAAGATCCAGTATGAGATTTAGATTCTATGGAAGAAAATACAAAAAAAAATTATTTTGGGGGTCGGCAGTCCCAACTTTCTTCCTCTCGATTGGCGGCGGCTGATGATTGGCTCCCAATCTCGGGCCTAGTGGTTTATTCTAGTGATTGGCCGGCATTCTTGATAGTAGATCGGGCATGCGGAGGAGTTTCTGTAGGTGGTCCTGTGGTGATCGTGTGCACGATGGTGGAGATCTGGAGTTACGGTACAACTATCTTCTTCTCTAAGGAGGAATGTCGCTGGTGATGGCATCATCTCAGGCAGTGGCGCATGGTCGTAGGTGCACATGTGAGCAGCAACAAGTAACCAATGGTGGTCGCTGGCGAAATGTGGCTGGAGGTGCATGTGCAGTGGAGAGCCAGCTCAAGGTGCACGAATCCGATGATGGAGCATTGTTTCGGTAGGGGCCGCATCCCGATCCAGTAAGGTGGCATGTGGAACGGAGTCGATGAGGTGGTGCAGGGCCTCCGTTCTTCCTCCTGAGGCAAAGGCCCAGATCCAGTGGTGGCATGCCCAGATCCGACTATGACATGGGCAAAGGTTGATCAACCAGAGTTAGTGCAAAATCTAGTTATCATCGAAACCAAGACTGGAGTCGAATAAGATGAGGTCACCGTCGGTGATCTGCAAAATAAGTCTCATCCAGAGTCGGGGGTGGTGGCTCCGACAAGACCCTTCGATGATTAAGTCAACTTTTTCAGCCAACAGAATTGGAGTGCTCAGAGAGATTTTAGCAGAGTTTCTAAAAAAAATCAAGAGCTTAGGAAAGAAGGCGTATCTAGAGGATCTCTTATATAGGTAGAGCCAATAACAAACTGATAGTGACAGCCATAACTATCTAGTAGTGGGCCATTCAGGGTCACGAGGGGTTTGTTATTAAGGGTCGTGTCTGTTGTCATGATGTGCCAGTCCGTTGGAGTCTGACAACTCAAGTTCGGACGAGATAGCTGTAGGTAATGAAGAATTCTTAGCTGACACTGTTCCAAAGGTGTTTGGAGGTTTTTGAGGTCAGCCGCGCTTGGGCCATCATTTGCCATATCATGAGTCGATGCTGAGGCCTTTTTGGGCAACTAGTAAGAGAAGTTCGAGAGGAGCTCGACAGGCAGAGAAGCCCAGTAAGAGTTCAACTAGAGGCGAAGCCTATCCAAAGTTCGATCATCAAATGAGTTTGATTGAAGGAGAAATTTGGTAAGAGTCTGACTGCTGAAGAAGTTTGGCTAAAGGAGAAATTCGGTAAGAGTCCGACTGCTGAAGGAGTCCGACTGAAGAAAAAGTGCGACAGGAGTTCGATTGCTAAAAGAGTTCGATTAAAGGAGAAGTCTGGCAGAAGTTCGACCATCGAAGGAGTCCAACTAAAGAAAATGTCTGGTAAGAGTTTGACCATCGAAAAAGTCTGACTGAAGGAGAAGTCTGGTAGGAGTTCGACTACTGAAGAAGTCTGGCTGAAGGAGAAGTCTGGTAGGAGTCTGATTGCTGAAGGAGTTCAAAAGGTCTTACGAATTCGATGGAAGCCCATCCCTAGCTGCTAATATCGGATGGGCCAATTCAAAGGTCAAACATTTCAACCAAATTTTGGCAGGAGCAGGTTTATCCTCAACACTAGTACCCCTACTCCCAAGTTCAAAATTCAAAAGAAGGAAGTACGAATGCGACTATCAAAGTTCTTTTTCCATGTCTGTCCAGAAGATATATTTTGGCGTCTACCGCATTGGCTCTTGGGCTCATTAAATTTGAAATGAATTCATGGAGACGGTCCTTCAAATTTTCTATCGTAACACTATCCTAGGTACGACATAATTAAAGACCTGCCCATTGCGACTCCCTTGTCTTGATGAATGGGATGCGGCGTGCACAGAGCGATCGAGTAAGATCTACAATCATAACCACCATAGATTATTCTTGGCTATTTAAGGCCTTCTACCCCCTCCAAAAGTCATTCTTACCTGAGTCTTCTTCCCTCCTGAGCCCTTGCCTTCTTCCTGCTCGAGAGCACCAATTTTTTCCCACATCCTCTCAGGTTTTTGGTGCTCCTCCACTCGATTTTCATCGCGCCCATCGCTTCTTTGCCCCTCTCGATCAACTTAGGTCAACCTTCTATCACCTATTTTTTATTTCTCTAGCATCTCTTTTCTTCTTGCTCTTTCGGCTTCTCTGGTAGAAGCTTCTATAGTACATTTTTCTTTGATTTTTGGGGGTTTTATTGGGATTTTATTTTGATTTGAATGTCTTCTGAAACCTCCCATTCCGTCGGTTCTTGGAAATCCTCCAGACCAGCCTTCATAGATCCCGCACCCTTGGCTGAGGTTAAGCCTAGGAATATGTCTCACCAGTCCTTTATTCCGAATACCACCCCTTCGATTTTGACTCCAAATGATCTTTTGTTGATCCACATCCAATATGGGGTTCCCCCGAGTATGACCTTGAGCTTCCTAGGTTGAATAAATGCACTTGTTCACCTTCAGTTAATTGATTTTGTCTGTATCTAGAAGCCTTGCACGTCAGGCTTCAACTTCCCCTTCTGCCCTTTGTTGTCGAGCTTTTTCGCATTTTGAATATTTTTTTTGCTTTCATCATACCGAACTCCTTTCGGTTTGTAATTGGTTTCATTTCCCTTTATCATCCGGACAAAGTTTGGTTAACTATTTTACTTTTTCAAAATTTTTATACTTTCAAGCATCATCCTTCCATGAAGGACTTATGGTATTTCTTCCTCCAGTTCAGTAAGATGGGATTACTGAAAGGTGCTCCTTCTTTTATTCATAACTAAAAGAAGAAGTACTTCTATGTCCGATGTTCGACCTTACTGCTTGACCTTCCTCCCTGGGGTTTCCTCCGAGAATCAGTTCACCAAGCCCCTAGTTTAGATGGAGCCGACCTCGAGTCTTCTAACAAGCTCAAGGCATACCAAGCTCCTCTTCTTTCCGACCTTCTAAAGGAGTAGAGCTTGTTCAACCTTTGCTTAAGTCCTCTCAAGCTCGTCAGTACTATTATTGTTATCACTATTTTTTGCCTCATGTATGCACACACACACACACACACACACACATATATATATATATGAATGTTCAATTCTTGTGAAGTTTTGCAAGTACCATGGATGACTATAGTTTTTTCTTTGTTGAATAAATGGATACTGATGCTATGGAGAGGCTCACTAAGAGCCTTTATGCTCAGAAGAAAAGGAAGGGGAAGCCCTGAGCGAGGGTTCAAAATGGGTGAAGGTTGGTGCCTCCAACCCTATGACTCTTATTGCCACAGATGTCGCACCTGAGGTCCACCCAAGAGCCGAGGTCGCCCTGGCCTCCAGCATCGACGTCACCGAAGGAGGGTCACTTCCCCCAGAGCCTGCAGGTCTTTTGATAGGGGAACATGCATCAGACCCTTCCATTGACAAGGAAAAGCAGAAGGGAAAGGTAAGGTCAGCCATTGCGAAGGTAACCCGCAAGGCCCATCCAGACAAGCCAAGTAATAGCAGCAGTGATGATCTGGGGGCGGACCCCTTCAGCAATTTCGACATCATCCGGGATCTAACTAAAAAATTTGCCATGCCTGAGGTAGTGGACCGCATGGCTGACCTTGACTGGACGTCATTCGTCTGAGACTTTCTTGGGACTTTTCTTAAGGTAATAGTCTTATCATACTCACTTTTTCATTTTTCTTTCTTTCACTCCCCTATCTTACTGCTATTTTGCTGTGGTAGTCGGGCCACCAAATAATTGCCCACCTCAAGAGGGTGAATTGCTAGGAGGCAGAGGTGCCGAAGGTCCATGAGGATCTTCAAGTCGAGATTGGTAGCTTCCAGGAAAAGGCCACCAAAGCTGAGCGCTCCATGAAGGAGAAGGCAGTGGAAGTTGTGTGTCTCCAAGGCATGCTCCAAAAAGAGGAGCTCACCTCGATCGAGCCAAAGGCCACTCTAGCACTAGAGGAGAAGGAAAAAAAAAGGCCAAGGGGAGGGTCACCGAGCTGGAGGCTCGCGAGGCGATGTCAGCTTCGAAGGCAGCAGCCCAGACCATGGAGTTCAAAGCCTCCTCCAAAATGAAAGACTTGAACATCACCTTTAGCTAGAAGGAATTCATTAAGGGCTTTGAACTCTGCCAAAGCAGGGTGGGCCAAAAATTTTCCAAGCTCAACCTAAGCTTTTTGGATAAGGAGGATCTTGGCAAAGAAGCAGGACCGTCCAGCACTGCAGCTGATCATTCCCCTATCGAGCCTACCCTCGATCCATCCGAACCTATCATGGAGGCACTCAAGCCTACTAAAGAATCTGAGGCAGTCGAGAGCACTCCAACCTCTTCCGTCACCGCACTCCCCGAGGTTGAGGATCTCAAATAGTTATACTTTTTTCTTTTTTCTTTTATTTTGCTTTGTACTTGATAGTTTTTAGTTAAATGAAAGTGAATTTACTTTTGTCTATGCCTTTTTTTATATTGGTGTTGTGCTATGCGTTATCCAGAATCCCTCCAATAATCAAAAAAATAACCAACCATCTTCAGTTGATGTTGACCCCTTACTTTAGAGAGTTCCACTGAAACCTTTAATAAAAAGCTTAAAGAAGAAAGTCCACCATCTAAAGAAAAAGTTGAAGAAGACAGAGGATGACCTTCAAGCTTTTTGGAAGAATGCTTCAAGGGCGACCAAAGAGGTTACTCGCCTCCAAAATTTACATATGAAGGATTCCGTAAGCTTCAACATCCAGAAGGGCAGCTTTAAGAGGGAGATCGCAAAGCTCAAGAAAAATGCTGACGATAAATCTTGGGCACTAATGGTGATCTCAAGGTGGTGAGAGAGAAAATCCATCTACTAGAGGGGAGTTCCCCGTGGTCTACTAGCAAGGCTCGATACAATTGGGACTGGTCAAAGAAGATCTCCGAGCTTCAGAAGCAATTATGAGATACTGAGGACTGGCATAATAGCTATAGAATAACTAGGGCAGAGAAAATATCCATGCCAGAATGCGAGCTTAAGGCCTTTAGAGATGAAGCGACTTATTTTTAGAGGCGATTGTACAGTAGTCGACAAGCCAGTGCAAGTGGCGAGTTATCAGGAGATCGCCTCCTTGAAAAGGACCATCGATGAGCTCTTAGAAGTGGTCGTGATGGAGAAGGCTGAGGTTCAATGGCTGAAGCTCCAGCTAACTTGCGAACATCAGAATGTCGAGGATGCAGAGGCTAAGCTAAGGTCTTGAGGAAGCAGCGGCGAGAGCTTGAAGGCAAATTCCAACATGCCAACAGGATGTATATAGATCGTCTATATAGGAAGAAGGAGCTTGAGTGGGAGATCCTTAGGCTAAAGCAGGCCTTGGTGATGGCTGGGGTCGACAGCCCAAAGTCTGAGGAGTCTAATCCATCTTAGGGCTTTGACCTTTTTTCTTCTTCTTTCTTTTCATGTAATCGATCTTGCCGACCATTATTTTGCTTGTAGTGAACTTATATTTGCAATAAAATGGTATCTTTTTCGTCATTTTCTTATATGAATTCAATGCTTGTTAATGGCTTCGCTTTCTTCACCTCATTTTTCTTTGTTCAGTCTTCTAATGAGATGCTTGTTGTGTGTTCCGAGTTGAGGGTCCCTTCCACGAACTAGGGTAGGGTTTCTCTTTTCGTATTTTATGTAGCCATAGGGGGGATACATATAAGGGTCACTAGTAGGGCTTTTTCCTTCTTCTTATTTTAGATTAACGAGGCCTTAGCCTGCCTCCTATTAGGATAAGGTTCTCTTATGTTCCTTGCACAATGGTAGGGGCATGTTAAAGCCGTTGACAGGGCCTCTTCCCTCATCTCATCTTAGTCTAACGAGGTCTTTGGCCTTGCTCACATTAGGATGAGGTTCTCCTCTTATTTCTAACATGATTGTAGGGACACATTAGGACCATTGATAGGGCCTCTTCCCTCATCTCATCTTAGATTAATGAGACCTTCAGCTTTGCTTACATTAGGATGAGGTTCTCCTCTTATTCCTAACATGGCTATAGGGGCACATTAGGGTCGTTAATAGAGCCTCTCTCCTCACCTCATCTTAGATTAACGAGGCCTTCGACTTTGCTCATGTTAAGACAAGGTTCTCCTCTTTTTTTTAACTTGACTGTAGGGACACATTAGGGCCGTTGACATGGCCTCTTCCCTCATCTCATCTTAGATTAATGAGGCCTTTGGCTTTGCTCATGTTAGGATGAGGTTCTTCTCCTGTTCCTAACATAGTGGTTTTGTTTCCTAGCTTAGTTTGGAAAGTTATTTCTCACCATTATAAATTTGTAATAGGGATTAGGGTGTTAAAGTAGAGGGATCTTATTGCAACCAAATCATTGATAATACATCTGTAGATTTTTTGAGTTCCACGATTAGGATAGATTGGCTCCTCCGAGCTCCTTCAAGTAATATGTCCTGGGTTGGATGACCTTCTTGACTTCATAGGGTCCTTCCCAATTTGAGGTGAGCTTTCATTGGTTCTGGGGTTGAGAAATAGCTACTCACTGAAGCACCAAGTCTTCCACTCTAAATACTTTGTTCTTGACTCTGAAGTTGTAGTATCGGGCCATCCTTTGTCTGTAAGCACCATCCGAACTTGGGCTTCTTTTCATTTTTTCTCCAGCAGGTCGAGGTTAGCTCTAAGGTCCTGTGAATTACATCGCTCATTGAAGGCCACGACCCATGCCGACGGGATCTTGAGCTTGATCGGGATGATTGCCTCCATTCCAAAGGCCAAGCCAAATGGTGTTTCTCCACTTAGTAGTCTTTGGATAGTTCAGTACGCCCAGAGTACATGGTAGAGTTCATCCACCTAAGTCCCCCCAGCTGTTTCAAGCCTTACTTGATACCTTGCAATAAGGTCCTATTGGTCAACTCTGCTTCACCAATTGCTTATGGGTGGACCATTGATGTGAAATTATGGGAGATGTACAAGTCTTCACAGAACTCCACAAACTTTGACCTAGAAAACTGCCACCCATAGTCTGTTATAAGGGTTTGAGGCAGACCAAATCTGCAAATAATTGACTTTCAGATGAAGTTCTGTACTTTGGCTTCAGTAATTTTTGCTAAGAGTTTGGCTTCGATCCATTTGGTGAAGTAGTCGATCGCAACTAAGAGGAACTTCCATTGTTCGGATGCCATCGAAAAGGATCCGAGTATATCCATCCCCCATTGTGCAAATGGCCAAGGTGCGCTTAGTGGGATAAACTCGAAGGTCGGTCGCCTGTGTATACTCGCATTTCTTTGACAGCAGTCGCATCTTTTAACATACTTGACACCATCATGATGCAAGTTAGCCAATAATATCCTTATCGAAGCAACTTGTGAGATAGAGATCTAGCACCTAGATGGCTCCCACAGATTCCTTCATGTACTTTCCATAATACAAAGTCGACTTCAGAAGGTCAGAGATATTTCAAAAGTGGCAAGAAGTATGATCTCTTGTACAACTTACCTTCATACAGAATATACCAAAAGATCTGGTTTCTCAGCTTCCAAGCATCCTTCGAATCATAGGGGAGTGTCCCATCTTTGAGATAAGCGATCAATGGATTGATCCAGTAGGGCTGATGGTCGATCTATATTATAGACTGTAGTTTCTCCGTACTTAGGCATTTCAACACTTCAAAGTATACCTCTTTGGGAAGTTCGTTGGGGGCAAGTGTGGCAAGCTTGGATATGAGGTCGGCCCTAGCATTCTCTACCCTTAAAATCTACTGGATGCTAAAGCCATTGAAGACTGGGATCAGGCTCTTCACTCTTTCAAGATACTTCATCATATTTTTCTCCTAAGCTTCATAGCTGCCATCAACTTGTTCCACTACTAGCTACGAATCACTATAGACTTGAAGCCGATCGACTTCTAATTCCTTAGCAATCTTGAGTCCCGCTATCAGAGCTTCATATTCTATCCCATTGTTTATTGAAGGAAACTCAAAGCACAATGCATATTCGGCAATGACCCCCTTGGAATTGATCAGGATCAGCCTAGCACCTACGCCCGAGACATTGGAGAAGCCATCTAAATATAGGGCCTAGAGTTCTTCAAAAAGATCTGCTCTCTCTTCGTTGGAGCTTGACTGCAACCATGAAATGCTGGCATCATTCCATTCGGCTTTGCCATCATCCAGGATCGTACACTCTACAATAAAGTTGGCCAATATCGGAGCTTTGATTGATGGCCTTGGCTGATAGTTTATGTTAAATTCCATCAAATTAATATCTCACTTCACAATTCTTTCAGAAGCATCTGTTCGACGAAGAATTGCTTTGATGGGCTGATTGATGATGAACGTTATGGTGTGCCCCTAAAAATATGACCGAAGTCTCCTGGCTGTAATCAGAAGAGCGTAAGTTAATTTTTCTAATTTAGTATACCTGATCTCCGCATCTCTCAAGACTAGACACATATAGTAGATTGATCATTGTACTTTTGCCTCTTCCTTGACAAGGACAACTGCTAGGGCAATAGGAGAGACCGTCAAGTATAGGAACAATTCTTTTTCAGGGAGAACAACAGATCATTCTTCTAGAGGCCATCCTTTAGTGCAACCATAGCGACAGACTGGTCCAAATTACAGACCTCTAGCATAGCAGCATTGAACTAGGTGACATAGGCTCGAATGAACTCTCCTTCCTTCTATTTGATGTTAATGAGAGAGTCTGAACCTCGGCGAGGGTGCTGACTGCTGACCAAATGAGTCATAAACTAGTGGCTCATTTGGTCGAAGAAGAAGATTGTACTTGACATCAGCATTGAGTATCAGTTTCTTATTGCTCTCTTCAAAGTAGAAGAAAATGCTTGGCACAGAATGGAGTTTGGTGCACTGTGGAGCAGCATCATAGTTCGAAAGGCCTCCAGGTGGTCAACCAGATCAGCGGACCCATCGTAGCTCTCAAATTGGGGGAGCTTGAAGTTTGGCAGGATCGATTTCTACATAACTTTTTGAGAGAAAGGAGGGTCAGTGTAGATGTCATTATCATGGGAGGAGGAAGCATGGCAGAGTTCTTTGATCTATTGATTCATTTTCTATAGTTTTTGGTCTAGGAGATCCTCATGATCGCAGATCTCGAAAGTCTTCTATCTGAATGGGTCAAAGTTTCCCTGGGGGTTGAGTCAAGATTAGAGCAAGGGCTCTTTATCCTCTGCTTCCTCTTTTTGGAGGTCACCGATCGACTTGCCCAAGTTGGTCATCCCCAGACTGGGTCCTAGGGTTCTGAGGAAGCCTACTCTGATTGAATCAATATAGAAGGCTACTGCTGCTGCATGGCCTGCACTGCGTCACTGAGGCCTCAAATCTATTGGACTAGCAGGTTAAACTACTCTGCATCCACCATTATAGCTGATGGAGCTTGGGATGCAGGAGATGAAACAGGGACGAGTAGATCTGGATGAGATCTATCTATGGAGGTGGTTGACCATCGGGTTGAAGCCTTCTTGAGAGGCATCTTTGTTAGAAAGAAAACTCTGAATCGGAGGAAGAAAAATCTCTGCTGGGCATCCCTTTAAGAATAAGGGAACCTTAAGAATGATTGGAGAATCCCTTCCTCTAGCACCAATCCTATTGGTATGAAATCTAGTTGTCACCAGAATCAAGGCTGGAGTTGGAGAAGATGAGGTCACCATTGATGACTTGCAAAATAAGTCTCGTTCGGAGTCAGGTGTGGTGGCTCCAGCAAGACTTTTCAACGATCAAGTTAGCTCTTTCGGCTAACAAAAATGGAGTGCTCAGAGAGATTTTAGTAGAGTTTCTAGAAAAAAATCAAGAGCTTAGGAAAGAAGGCATATCTGGAGGGTTGCTTATATAGGCGGAGCCCATAACAAACTAAAAGTGATAGCCTTAATCACCTAGTAGTAGACCATGTAGGGCCACGTGGGGTTTGTTATAGATGGTCATGTCTGTTGTCATAACGTGCCAGTCCGTTGGAGTCTGACAACTCAAGTTTGGATGGGATAGCCATAGGTAATGAAGAAACTTTAGCTAACAGCATTCCAGAGGAGTTCGAAAGTTCTTGACATCAATTATGCTTGGACCATCATTTGCCATATCATGAGTTTGTGCCGAGGCCTTTTCTGACAACTTATAAGAGAAGTCCAAGAGGAGCTCGATAGGTAGAGAAGCTATGTAAGAGTTCGACTGGTGGTGAATCCTGTTCGGAGTTCGACCGTCGAAGGAGTCCAAATGAACGAGAAGTCCGACAGGAGTCTGACTGAAGGAGAAGTCCGGTAGGAGTTCGATCGCTGAAGGAGTCCGACTAAAGGAGAAGTCCGACAAGAGTTCGACCATCGAAGGAGTCTGACTGAAGAAGTCTAGTAGGAGTTCGACTGCTGAAGGAGTTTGACTGAAGGAGAAGTCTGGCAGGTGTTTGATTCCTGAAGGAGTTCAGGAGGTCTTATGGATTTGGTGGAAGTCCATCCCTAGCCGTTGATACTGGATGGGCCAATTCAAAGGTTAGACATTTCGATCGAACTTCGATAAGAGCAGATTTATCCCCAATAGCCAATGATCATGGCAGTAGGCATTCAGCAAGATGGTGTAGGGCCTCTTCTTTCTTCCTCCTATTGCATGGATCTGGTGGCATGCGAACAGCAATAGTGATGCCATGTGGCAGCGATGATCCAACGATGGCAGCGCTCAGATCCAGTGGTCGTGTGGGCAAGAGATGGTCAGCTGGCATCCATGGAGGCAGGCGATTGATGGTTTGGTTCTATTTTTGGATGGGAGAAGGAAGGAGCAGAAGAAGGGAGAAGCCAAGAGATTAGAAGGTTCCAAAGAAAAAAAACCAAAAGGGGATTTTCGATTTTTTTTTTGTTTTCTTGATTTGTTTTTTTCTCTTGGTTCGTGCTGTTCTCCTAGATGCAGCTTTGGGTGCTCGTGATGATTTTGGTGTTTTAGAGAAGAGATCACTCAAGAACTCGGGGTCGAGATGGAGTTGAAGAAGTAACTATTTAGTCTGGTGAAAGGATGTGAAATGTAGTTGGGATATATTCAGTGGTGCGATCGGTTAGAGCCTTGAGGATGATGGAGATGGATGATTCATAGAGGTCCAACAGGTTAGGATTGGACAGCCATAGAGTGGCGTAGAGATCAGGCAAGAAGCACTGGAGTGCTGCAGTAGCACTGTCCTAGAGGCATAAGGGCTGAGAGAGGCTCAGTGGTGCAGCAACCAAGAAGGGTATCTAAGTAGGGAGTGTCAGGAACTTCTAAGGATGATTGAGAGCAAGTCTCAGGGAGAGCCATGAGATCTCAGGGAGCGCCAAGAGGTCTCTAGCAGTCGAGAGTATCATGGATCAGGTTTTTTCTATAAGAGCACTAGAAAGAGTCATAGTTCAGATGGAGGATGTTTCTCTGGGCGCAGCTGAAGCGATGGTTGGTGCTAGGGGAAAAAGAGGAAAAGTGCTTGGGTGGAATTTTCTAGGATTCAGTTGTTGGATTTAAAGAAGTTGGATGAGCTCCTAGAGGATTTGGAGGTGCCCACGGGTGGCAGAGGTATCCGAGATGGCTTTGGTGGGATCCATGGAGTGTAGAGAGTTCAAAAGAGCAGTGATGGTGTACGAGGTGTAACGGCTGGCCCAGTAGTGTAGTGTTGGATGGTTGGCCTTGGATGATTCGATGATAGAGTTAGATTCTTCTACGGCATTAGATGAACTTTGAATCAAATGAAGCTCCAGAGTGGTGACTTCATAGGTGGAGCTCCAAAGAGGTGGCTTCACCGGTGGAGCTCTAAAATGGTGGCTTCATAGGTGGAGAGAAAGTTTGACATGAGTTCAGAGTGGAGGGATGCAAGAGGATCAATATCCTAGCACCAGCACTAGTGTTGCACAGTTCTAGATGGAGCAACACGTATAGGTGGACAGGCATACCTCTGAGAAGATCATGTCAGATGGTAGAGCATGTGTTGGTGTATGAATGCTGTAGGTTCTCCATGGAAGTCTAAGGATGGTGATGCAGCTACCAAGTAGAAAGGATCCTATAATTTTAGGATGGTGCGAAGGAGCAAGCCAAGACTTTAGCTATGGAGATGATCATCCCAAAGGTCTCCAAGGGTGTACAACAGCTGAAGAGGATTGGTAGAGATTTTAAAGTTCGCATAATGGCTGTCTGGGTGCACTGCGGAGCATAGGTTGGTGTTGCAGCCATCGGGTCAGAGCAGGAGGATATCAGTTCGAGGCCAAGGAGTGTGGTGGAGCATGAGTCTCAGGAGCTATGGAGCATAGGTCGGTATTGCAGCTAAGGAGGCGAGGTGACTTCAATAGCATGGTGTTAGGTCTGGAGGCAGTAGGATGGTGCAGATGGTTCACACAGGGTTTGCCAAGGCTTGGAGGCACCAAGATGAAAATTGTTAGGATTAGTGGTGCTCTCAAGCCTTGGGAGGCCACTGGAGGAGTTAGGTTATTGGGTCTGATAGATTAGGATAGGTGTCGTCCTAGGGCTAGGATCGGTTAAGTTCTAGGATGGAGGTTCAGCCCTCCACAGTCATGAGGCCCTGGTTTGTGGGTCTTATGGGGGGCTACTCAGAGTTTGGACCAAGTTTGGGTCCATGGGGTTGAGTGCATGATCAGACCATGGGTGTACATGGATTTGGATGAGTACATTCGGACTGGATTAGCCCAGGGAGTTTTTTATGGGTTAGGATTTTGGTCCATGTACAAGTATATATATACATGTATATTGTAAACCCTAGTAGAGAAGCAAGAAATAGATCACCATTTTCTCCCACATCTCTCCCTCTCTATGGTTTCTTCACACGCCAAGATGCCCTAGGGTGTGCGCCTCCAAGCTTGGAGGATTAAGGCGCATCCCAATCTTTCTTCAGCCTCAACAATGTCAAGGGATCCTTGCACATCATTAAAGACTAATCGATAAATCCTCTCTTTATCGAATCTAAATAGTCCTAAGGACTTCATCATAATAATGAAGTTCGTTAGAAGATGAAAACTTTATGATAAAAATATCAAAAAATTATTTTATTTATTAATAAATTAATTATAAATATAATACAGCACAACCATCAATAGGCTGACGAATGGCTTTGGAATACATTTTCCAACAACTTGTTGGGGTTGCATTTGGCCTGGTAACTTCACAACCTTTATGGCCTTGGTAGTCGCTCCTTTATCTCCATCAGCACTTGGATCTTTATGATGTTTAAAGAAGAATGGTTATGAAATCTTCTAGAGGAAAGTTTCACCATAGTTTTCTATCCGAGCTTCTTTGTTGACGAGCTTGAGGGGGAGTCTAAGCTTGTTTGCACTCAGAAGGGGTTCGGAAGCCCGACCAAGCTTCACTCAGCTTTTCTTCAGTTGTGAGCTTGTTGGATTCGCCCGCTTGCCCCTTTTTCGTAGCTTCTTCATCTTTCAGTCGGAAGGCTTACTCCTCTTGGACATAGCCTTCGACCTGGGCTAGCATGTTGGCAAAGTACCAGAGGTACTTCTTCTCCAAGGAAAAAAGGAGATCATTCTTCTAGAGACCATCCTTCAGTGCAGCCATAGCAATAGATCGATCCAAATTTTGGATCTCTAGTGTAGAAGCATTGAACCAATTGACATAGGCTCAAATGGACACTCCTTTATGCTTTATGTTGATAAGGCAGTCCGAACCTCGTCTCTACCGATGGCTACTGATGAAGTGAGCCATAAATTCATGGTTCAGTTGATCAAAAGAAAAAATGATACTCGATTTGAGATTCGAGTACAACTCCTTGCTGCTCCCTTCAGAATGGAGGAGAAAGCTCAGTAAAGAATGGCATCAGGTGCACCATGGAGTAGCATCATGATCCAAAAGGCCTTAAGATGGTCGACCAAATTGGAAGTTCCATCATAACTCTCCAATTGAGGGAGCATGAAGTTCAGCAAGACGGGCTCCTTCATGATTCGAGCAGAGAAGGGGGGATCGATGCAGATGTCATTATCGTGGATCGAGGCGGCATGGTGGAGTTCTTCGATCTGCCTACTCATCTCCTAGAGTTTCTGATCAAGAGCATCATCTCGATCGTGGATCTCGGAGGAGTGTTGATTGGAGATGGAAAGAGTCTCTCCAGGAGAGGAATCATGGTCGAAATAGGGGCTCTCCACCCTTTGCTTCCCCTTCCTTAGGGATTTTAGGCCCGCTCACCTAGGTAGGCTTTCTTTGTGCTGCTTCTTGATGTTCCGGTAGGGACTTCTCCGATGGAATCGGTGCTGGAGGCCATTGCATGGCTTGCACCATTTTGATGAGGCCCCTAACATGATGTTGAAGGAGGCTATGGTGCCGGTGATGGAGCTAGGATGGGCAAATTTGGCTTGGATCTGGCTGCAGAAGCAGTAGACTGTCAGATGGTTATCTTCTTTGGGGGTATTTCTAGAGCAAGAAGGGATTAAATAGAGATGGATCAAGAAGATTAGGAGAAGAAGAAGGTAGATTGGATCGATTGGGCACTCTTTTAAGAACAAGGGCTCAGAGACCCTTCCTCTAGCACCAATCCTATTGGTGTAGATATCTATGAGGATGTCGGAGGTAGCTGAAGTTGGGAGGGTGAGGTCACCAACAGACCTGCAAAATAAAGTCATAACCAGAGGTGGGTGGCTCCGACAGGATCCTTCGACACAAAAGTCAATTCTCTGGCCAACTGAAATGGAGTGTTCAGGAAATAGAGAAGTAGAGTAACTAGCAAGGAAAGAGAGCTTAGAAGAAAATGTATCTAGAGGATTCTTATTATAGATGGAGCACATAACAAACTGATGGTGATAGCCATAACCATATGGTAGTGGTGAAGAAAAACCAACAAGGTTTTAAGCATACTTTTCGAAACTTTTTTCAAAATATATAGTAGCGAAACTAAAATAAATTCTATGCATGCTATGATGTAATCATAAAACCCTACTTGGGATCTTTGACATGTTAATATGCATTAGAAATATAAAATATAATCGATCAGCAAATCACATTTAATGATCGATCTATGTTTAGAATATAGTACCTATGCATGGGTAGATGATCATCACAATCTGGATCCATCAAAAAATTGCTTCTATAATGCACTGCAATCACACACGTGTCCAACCTCTACGAAAAGTCCACATGGAGCTCCTAATCCTGATCAGCCCCTCTGGAGTGCTAGCTTTTCTCCGAGGCCTTCAATAGTTGACCTTCATCGATCCAATCGACGAACTACTCCTGATCTTCTAGACGCTCCGAAAATCAAAAGATGCAATGGAGGAAGATGAGATAGTGGTGAAAGTCGGTGGAGATTTGGCACTCAAACTCTCCACCCAAAACCTAGAGTCTCAACTCTAAGGTTCCAGCACACACCCACAGGGACCTTGACACTCTTCTCTCTTTGGAAAACCTCACGCCAAAAAGCATGCACCCCTCTCTGATTTCTATCATACAGAAATCCCTCTGATACCTTATGCACACCCATGCACTACCAAGGCCTCTCTCTTTTCATGCCGAGAAAAATCCCATTTTTAATAGGCATCTATGCGTGGGAGGATAAGGATAGGTTTGGTTGAACTTGTTTCAACCAATCTCTTGAATTCAAAATTCAAGAGGACTCCTAATCAATTCCAGCACAAATCTCAAGAGGTTGACATGCAGAAAGACTCTCCTTCTGTGCTCTCATACCTAGAATGCACAAAAATGTGTGAGAGAAAGAGAGCTTTATGCATGGAGATGAGGATGAGAGGAAGTCAGAAAGTTTCAATCAAACCAACCAAGACAAGTTGAATTCAAAATTCAACTTGATCTCAATCTAATCTGATCCAATGCTTGGACCAGGTCAATGATAGATAAGAGGAGGCACAAACACTCTTCTGGCATGGAGAAATCCTACACACATTCCCAATGTGCATGGAGAAAAAGAATGGGTCAAAGGTCAATAGTGCAGGGAGATAGGAATTCAAACTTACTTTGAATTGGTCCAAATTGGTTTTATCCAAATCAATTTATCTTGACCAATTAGACTAGGTCAAATCCAACCAAATGAGGCTTAACCCAACCTAGTTAATTTTCAATCAAATTATAAATTAATCGAGTTCAACTCGTCATCAAATTAGGATCCATCTCCCTAAGCGATTAGATCATCACATGATCTGATCAGGTTAAACATAATTGAATCAAATTCAATTAGACTTGATCAGTTCCTCATCGCTCAATCAAATTGAGCTAATTAACAATCTAATTTCTAATTAATCCTCTAATAATAATTGAGTTTCAATCCAGGGAAATCTTTGATCAACCATCAGATCAGATAGGAACTCCTATTGTGTGTGACCGCATAGGTTCGAATCCTAAGTCGGCAGCATAGGAACTAATTTTCTATATCAATCGATGTAACCATCTAGCAATAGTACCCAATGTCTAGATAGGTCAAAAATTTTAATGCAACATCGACGATCGTATCGCATATGGTTACCATGTAATTTATCTCCTTGACCATGATGCTCATAGGATGATCTAGAGTTAACTGCCAATCCTAAAAATTTATCCATATTGTATTTTAAAATTCAGCATCTATCATATGGACTATCCTGATCGAGGATTTGCTTAATTGAAATATAGTGATGCACTTGCTCCAACACTTTGATGGTCAATCCCATCTTAACTCACAGACTGATATGCCAAGTACTTGACTGTACCCAATAGCCTTTCATCACTGAATTAGAAATTCAGATAGTCCAGTACCTAAGTACAGTGAGTTGCTTGCAAGTCACCATGATGATCTCAAATCTAAGGGATACATATACCCATATCCTTCGTGAGCAATTTTGACAGAAGAGAGCTCTACAGTTGGATCATGATCAGTGAAATGTACCCCTACATTTGACCTGCATGCCATAATAGCATCACCATGCTTCTTGGTTAAGAGAATAACCAACACTTATAACACACAACGACCTACTCTTGATTAACGTTGTCATCCTAAGTAACAACGAATTATTTGATCGCGATCAGTTTAAGGACTAAACAACAAATCTATTTTTGTCGAGTCTAAATAGTCCTAAGGACTTCATCACAGAGAGTTCATTACAGGAAGATGCACAAAGTGATGAAATTGTCAGAATAATAATTTTATTCAACTAAAATTCAAATATAAATTATATTTAGCTCAATGATCTATAACTTAGATGATTGACTTTAGGATACATTTCTCAATAACTCCCACTTAGACTAAAGCCACTTAGAATAGTATCGAATACCCATCTTCCATTTATGATTATCGAACTCTTTGATTTTGAGAGCTTTAGTAAATGGGTCGGCCATATTCTCCTTTTAGTCAATCTTCTAAAGCTCGACGTCACCTCGTTCTATGATTTCTTATATAAGATAGTAGCATCATAGAACATTCTTGGTGCACTATTGTGCCTTCGACTCCTTCGGTTGAGCTATGGCTCCAGTGCTGTCACAGTAAAGTAGAACTGGACTATCCAAGGAGGGTGCAACTCTTAGCTCGTTGATGAACTTCTGCATCCATATGGCTTTCTTTGCAGCATCAGATATCACAATATACTCTACCTCGCACGTAGAATCAGCCATAGTGTGCTACTTGAAACTCTTCAAGCAGACTGCTTCTCCGTTCAAGGTAAATATATAATCTGACACACTCTTACTATCATCATGATCTGACTAAAAACTAGAATGATTAAATCTCATAAGTTTTAAGTCAATATCTCCATAGATGAGCCACTGATCCTTAGTATTTCTCAAATACTTCAAGATTGTCTCTACAATATTCCATGATTCTCACCTAGATCAGACTGGTATCTGCTTACTACCCCTAGTGAGTATACCACATCTAATCATGTACACATCATGGCATATATAATAGAATCTACTATTAAAGCATATAGTATTCTATTCATATGCTTTCTCTCTTAAGTAGTTATCAGACAATCCCTCTTCGAGAGAAAAATTTCATGGCCTATCGGAAGATGGCCCTTCTTGAAATTCTCCATGCTAAACCTCTTCAGCATGGTATCGATGTACGTAGACTGGGATAACCTAAGCAATCTTTTAGATCTATCCCCATAGATCTTCATCTCTAGGATGTAGGAACCTTCTTCCAAGTCCTTCATGGAGGATTGAGATGACAGCCAAACCTTTATTCCTATAATGCAGGGATGTCATTCTCGATTAAGAGAATATCATCCACATACAGTACAAGAAATACAACTATAGAACCATTAGTCCATTTGTATATGTAGGGTTTCTCTCCATTCTTAATGAAGCCATACATTCTGATCACCTTATCAAAATATATATTCCAACTTCGAGATGCCTGCTTCAATCCATAGATGGATCTCTAAGGCTTGTACATCTTGGACTTGTCTATGGATGTGAAACCCTCAGGGTATATCATATACACTTCTTTGTTTAGCTTTTCATTAAGAAAAGCCATCTTCACATGCATTTGTCAGATCTCATAGTCTAGGTATGTTGCTATTACAAGCATAATCTGAATGAACTTGAGCATTGCAGCTGGAGAAAATGTCTCATCATAGTCAATACCATAATGCTGATAATATCCCTTAGCAACCAGACGGACTTTATAGATCTCCACCTTCCCACTTGCATCCCATTTTCTTTTAAAAATCTACTTACACCCAGTGAATTTTATCCCTTCAGATGGATCAACCAGTGTCCATACACTATTGACTTTTATGAACTCCATTTCATATTTTATGGCTTCTAGCCACTTATCAGAGTCGGTCATCTGCATAGCATCCATATAGGTGATCAGATCCTCGTCATTCTCATCGAGTTCAATAGAATCACCATTCTAGACTAAGAAATCATAGTATCTATCTGGTTGATGCGGTACTCTATCGGATCTCCTCAAGGGTAGCTCTACAATAGGCTCTGGGTTTGATCTTATCAAATTTAGTTTTGTAGGTTCACTAGAATGTATCAATTCTTCTACCTGTCGAACTCCTTTTCCAAAAAGACTGTCCTATTGCTGATGAACATTTTTTGCTCTTCAGCAAGGTAAAAGTAATATCCTCTAATTTTCTTGGGGTACCCTATGAACAAACATTTATCGAACTTAGGTCCAAGCTTTTCTGGCTGTAAATATTTTACATAAGGCAAACATTCCCAAACCCTAAGATGAGCGAGTGTCAGCTTACAACTAATCCATATCTCATATAGAGTCTTTACGATAGATTTGCTTGGAACATTGTTCAAAATAAAACAAGAAATCTCAAGTGCATAATCCCAAAATAAAATTGACAGACTCACAAACCCCATCATAGACCGAACCATATCCAACAGAGTTGGATACCTCCTTTTAGACACACTATTATGCTGTGGTATTCCAAGAGAAGCCCATTATGAGAGAATCCCATTCTTTCCTAGATATGTCAAAAATTTATTAAAAAGTTATTCACCTTCTCAGTTAGACTGAAGAGTTTTAATACTCTTTTCACATTATTTTTCTACCTTATTTCAATATCATTTGAATATTTCAAATGAATTGTATTTACTCTTCATAAGATAGACATATCCATACCTAGATATGTCGTTAGTAAACATAATGAAGTATTAGAATCTACCTCTAGCACATGTGCTCATAGGTCCACATACATCAATATGTACTAGACTCAAAAGATCAATGGCACGTTCATCCTTTTCAGTAAAAGGTGATTTGGTCATCTTACCAAAAAGACAGGACTCATAGATAGTCAATGATTCACAATCATCGATGACAAGAATATGCTCCTTGACTAACCTATTAATCCTATTTTTATTTTTATGACCTAACCGATAGTACCAAAGATAGGCATTAGTGACAACATCTAGTTTAGGATGTTTATTTGATGTGTACATTATACTAATAGACTATGATAAAATATAAATATCATTTTTTAATTATCCTTGCATTACTATAATACCATTCATAATAATATCATAATAATTTTTTTTATTGATAAATAATAACCATCCTGCGTAAAAAATCCAACGGATATTATGTTCATCATAAAAGATGGACAATAGTGACAATCACTTAAAAAAATATTATTATTTTTGAAAAATATCTCAAGAGTTCTCAATGCTAGGATTGGAACTTTACTTCTATCTCCAACATTAAGGAATCTATCACCATTCTCAAACTTTTTACCAATTTAAAGTTCATGCAATAAATTGCATATACGAATCGGACTTTCGATATCTAATACCTAGATAGATGTATCACATACAGAGAAATTGCAAGGTGTTATCATATAATAGCCTTAACTAGCAACTACTTGCTAATTTCTCCTATTCAACCTATTTGAATCAAGAAGACAATTCTTCTTTGGATCTGCCTGATTAGAGTCAACACTAGACTTCTCATTTTTAGGTCCTAAATGCTTGTCATTATCCAACAGTGAATAGAATGGACTTACACTAGCCATTCTATTTATCTGAAAGAAAAACATGAAATCTTATTAGTACTTGAATTAATTAATCCTAAAAATTTGGATTTTAGTCTAAAGATCCTCCCACTATTTTTAAACGAATTAGTAGCCTCTACCTCTAATTTGATAAATTACACTAATTCTTTAGTAGGTACTGGAATCCACATAGAATACAAATGGGTCCGAGGAAAGCTCTGGCTAACCTGCATGTATCTACAGGTAGATTCACAACCAATTATTTCTTCAAATAAATTTTAGTAATTTAGATTTTACTTCAGAAACTAAATCAGTAGGCTTTGGCCTCCACTGAAAAGGTTTGGTTAGGGCCAACCATTAACATGATTGATTTTGGTGTATCAAACCAATGATAATCAGACCCGAGAAAAGCTCTAGCTAATCTGATCATCATTAAGAGAGTGTGATCTAATCATCATATGATGAACAGTAATTCTAATATCCAGATGAACATCAGGTGTAAGGCACTTCCAATGTCTAACTAGAAAATTGGACTCATTACTATTCACCTTAATGGGAGGCTTTGACTCAGTTATCTCCATAATCTTGTCATTTTAAGGATCTAATAATTTAAAGAATTTAATTTACTTATCATTTGGGATAGAAAACACACGGATCATATTTCTCCCACTGACTTCACCAAGTCAATAGGTTAGGACTAGGATCAATTTAGATCCATGGGCACCTAATTCAGTCTTACTGAATTGAAATCAGTCAAACTGATTCCTAGTGACTGAAGAAAAAATCCTGATTTTCTGGGATTAGGTTCGTTCAGATCTGATTGGATCGAGAGGCATATTTCAAAAATTTTTTCTTAGATCCTAATTAGATCTAACATTTTTCAGATCTAATTTTATGATTTGATAAATAAGAAAATTAAATTAGATTAAATCTAAATTAATTTTATCTTGATTTTGGATAATCTGATTATCCATTGATGATCCTACTGAAGTCCTAAGGTTCTAGATCTAGCCACGAAGTGCCTGGCCTCTACCAGTATCCACTCGAACTGGATTTGGAGATCTTCTCCTTCTCTTTCTTTTCTTCAAAAATTAGATTTGGATCTAATTTGGAGGATCTTCGAAATTTCTTTCGAAGATCAACAGTCGTCTCTGCAGTAGTGATGCTTTCTTCCTTTCTCGTCAGTCTTTTCTTTCCTGAATCGAACTAATCTGAAGCCCAGCTATCCTTGGGCATGGAGAGGAGAGAGATGGCTTGAAGGTGGCATGAAGAAGAGAGAGGGACAGCCTTGGGGCATGGCTAGGAGAGGAGTCTCTGAAAAGTGGGCATAGATAGGTCTTTATATAGACCCTACTACGCCATGCAGTGCCACATCACCCTAGCCAATCAAGTTGCTTTATTTAATCAGATCTAAATCTAATTGATGGGATGATATCACCTGATCCAATCAGATGAGAGACCCATAGATTCATCATAAGGTGGCACCTAAGACTGATCAAAGTCTATAGGTGAGGGTCACCTAGTTTGAATCCAAGAAGCAACCTGGAGTCCCATCCGTATGGGACTCCAAGCATCCCTATCCATGGGTGCACGCCATCCTAGGCATATACCCCCTACTTTCCCATTTCCAAGGAGGGGACAAGCCCCTATCTGCTCTCTAATAAGTGCATGACACATGGTTTGATGTCCAAGGGTCAAAGGTCAACGTTTGACCAAAGTCAAAGGACAAGAATTAGCAGGTGATGAAAAATGGCAGGTGTTGTCTTAAATTTATCTCATAAATTAAGACAACCTTTTCTAACCTGGATAAGCTCCAATCAGATCAGGTAAAGGTACCTGAGTGAGCACAAACTCATTTGGCTCAGTTGAGATAACTTTTAATGATAGAAAAAGGAGAATGTTAGGCTCAATCGTGTGCTAGCACGATTTTCTTGAACCTAATTAAATCTAATTCAAATCAATTGAACTGGATTAGTCCAATTGATGATATCCAGATCCAAACCTTTATTTATGTGATCCAGTTAGGTTTAGTTCTATATGATAATGGGATATGTCCTGATCTCCATCATCAACATTATCGAAACTCTTTTCGATGGATCAGAAATCTTCTGATTCAGACAATTAGAACGATCGATCGTCTAAATCATTCTAATTACTCCCAAAATCCACCAGTGACACCTAGCAGTATATGGTGGCAACCCATCAAAACTAAAAATGAATCTCTCGACGCAGCTACTTATGTGATTAAGTTTTTCTATCTTGTTCCTCGATCATATTAGGGTTAAGGTGGACTCGTCAAACCCTAATTTCTATCATATGATTTAATCATTTGATTCATGTTTGATGTGAAAATCTTAATAGAAACTCTTTTTATTATTTTACTCTCTGCCATGGCCATAAGCTTATGGACTTGATTCTTATGATCATCATAGGGCTGCTCCTCATCCACCGAGGTAGATAGATTCCATCTTAGTGCAATCCAATTCCTACAATGAACATGCTATAGCCAACATACACCTTAGAATTTCGAATGGCTAGGAGACCGAGTCATGGTGTAGTCAAACTATAACACCCTCAAGGTGAACTGTCGATGCACCTCAGGTCAAAGAACCAGACACACCACTGCAGCTTCGAGTTAGTCATCGACGAGAAGGTAGACTTCCTTATAACTACTCGAGGTAGTCATGCTCAGTGCCCTCATTCTCTAATGAGTACCTATACTCTCGCTTTGATGTCTCTACACTGTAGACTCAAGATTCATCTACTATAAAGAAGCGATTATACACTAACCTTCTGAATCAATCACCATTCTCATGATGATCCTATGGTCAGAAGCATTTTATGAGTTAATAATGAAAATTCTTATCTTAAATTTTCAACTCTTGAAAATAAGAATTATCATTACCATTAACTCAAGGGGTGTATCACAAACACTAAATACACATATGTGATAAAAAATAACATATTTTATTATTTATAATCAAAATAACAATTTTGTCCCTAGAAGTGTATTACAAGTGTCAGCCAATTCTAGCTTCTAGGGCACACATATCTAATAAACTTTCACTTGACCTAAAGCCAATTAGCTATAAATCTAAATCCCATCTTCTCAAGGTGGGCTTTGATCTTCTGCTGGCCCAACGGCTTTGTAAGTGGGTCCGCCGCATTATCTGCGGAGTCGACTCTCTTGACCTCGACGTAACCCTTCTCAAGGTAATCGTGGATGAGGTGGTATCGCCACTCAATGTGCTTGAATTTCTGATGAGACCTCGACTCCTTAGCAAGGGCTTTGGCATCATTGTTGTCACAGTACAGAGGAATGGCATCTGATGGCATCACTCTAATCTCTACGGCAAACTTCATGTACCAGAATGCCTCCTTTGCAACTTCTGACGCAGCGATGTATTCTGCTTCCATGGTGGAATTTACTATCACTGTCTGCTTAGAGCTTTCTCAACTGACAGCTCCATTATTGCACACAAACAGACTTTCAGATGTTGACTTTCGATCATTTACATCGGACATAAAGTCCAAGTCTGTATACCCCTAGACTTGAAGTTCTCCATTGTCAAAGACTAATAACATATCCTTAGTTCTTCTTAAGTACTTAAGGATACATTTCATAGTTTTCCAATATTCTTCACCTGGATTCAACTGATATCTGCTCGTGACACTCACAGCATGGGCTATATCAGATCGTATACATAACATGGCATACATGAGGCTCCCTATTGCTGAAGCATAAGGGATCTTGCTCATGCGTTCTATTTTCTTAGGTGTGCTAGGGCACATCTTCTTGGAAAGATGAATGCCATGCCTAAAGGGTACTAAACCCCTCTTAGAGTTTTTTAAACTAAACCTCTTTAGTACTTCCTCTATATACATTTTTTGTGAAAGCCCTAGAATCCTATTCGGTCTATCTCTATAGACCTTAATTCCTAAAATAAAGGATGCTTCTCCTAGCTCTTTCATGGAGAATTCTTTAGATAACCACATTTTAACTATGGTCAACATAGGAATGTCATTCCCAATAAGGAGGATGTGATCCACGTATAATATGAGGAAGACAACAGTGCTCCTACTGATCTTTTTAAAGACACATGGCTCCTCCTCATTCTGATGAAACTAAACATTTTGATCACATCATTAAAATGAGTATTCCTGCCCCGAGATGCTTGCTTAAGTCCATATATGGACCTTTGCAGCTTGCATACCTTGTGATCATCATCACTGGATGTGAAACCCAGCGGTTGTTCCATATAGATATCTTCCTCAAGATATCCATTTAAGAACATCATTTTTACATCCATTTGCCATATTTCATAATCAAAATAGGCTGTAATAGCAAGTAATGTGTGGATGGATTTTAGCATAGCTACTGGCGAAAAGGTATCCAGATAGTCAATGCCTTCGCATTGACTATAACCTTTTGCCACTAATCTAGCCTTGAATGTCTCCACATTTTCATCTGCACCAATCTTTTTCTTGTAAGATCCATTTACATCCCAATAGGTACTATACCTTCTGGTGGATCTACCAAGGTCCAGACTTGGTTTGAGTGCATCAAGTCAATTTCTGACTTCATTGCCTCTAACCATTTCTCAGAGTCGATATCTGATATCGCCTCGTTATAGATTTTGGGATCATCACCATGAGCTCCATTACCTACGAGGAACATTTTCTCTACATCCTCTGAAATAATACCTAAGTATCTCTCAGGGGGATGGAAAACTCTTTCCGATCTACGAGGTGGAGGAGGTAGTGTATTTATTGGCTCAACCTGATTTGGTTCCATTTGGTCCTTAGCTCGTTGCTCTTGTGAGACTTTCTCATCAAGCTTAATCTGCTTTCCAATGCCGCTATCTTGAATAAACTATTTTTCAAGAAAAATGGCATGTCGACTCACAATCACATTATGGTCTTCTGGAATGTAGAAATAGTATCCTAATGACTCTTTAGGATATCCTATGAATCGAGCTCTAAAGGACCTAAACTCTAACTTGTCCGCTTGTTGTCTTTTGACATGAGCCGGACAACCCCAAATTCTGAGATGACTCAGACTTGGTTTCTTACCATGCCATATCTCATACGGTGTGGTAGGAACGGTTTTAGAGGAACCCTATTCAGTAAGTATATTGAAGTTAACAATGACAGTGTCCCCAAAGAAAATCAGGAAGGTCTGTGAAGCTCATCATGGATCGAACCATATCTAATAGAGTCCGATTTCTCCATTCTGAAATTCCCGTTGAGTTGAGGTGTTCCTGGTGGAGTCCATTGAGAGACTATGCCATTTTTGTTAAGATAGTCTAGGAATTTCCGACTAAGGTATTCACCTCCTCGATCTGATCGAAGAACCTTAATGGGTTTTCCAGTTTGTTTTTCTACTTCATGTCTGAATTCTTTGAACTTTTCAAAAGCTTCAGACTTGTGTCTCATAAGATACACATACCCATACCTAGATAGATCATCGGTAAAGGTAATGAAGTAGACAAAATTGCCTCTAGCCGGCACATCAAATGGGCCGCACACATCAGTATGTACTAGGGCAAGGAGATCTGTGGCCCTTTCCCCATGTCCAACAAAAGGGAGTTTAGTCATTTTGCCTTGAAGACAAGATTCACAAGTTGGATATGACTCAAAGTCAATGGACTCAATAGCCCATTTTTCTCCAATTTGTTAATCCTATCTTCTGCTATATGACCTAATCTCAGGTGCCATAGATATCTATCGTTTGGACTATCCCTAGGTCGTTTGATTTGGCATTCACGTTTTGCTCGATAAGTTAAAACATAGGTACATCAATATGTAACTGATAAAGACCATTAATAAGGAAACCATTTGCAATTTTATTTCTTTCATAAAGAATGTTACAATGGTCCTTAAAGAAGGTAATCACATAACCTTCTTGTGCTAAGCATGAAACAGAAATCAAATTCCTGCTAGCTGCAGGCACATAATAACAGTCTTTTAAAACTAAGTCTAAACCAGATGGTAATCGAAGAGGGTATGTTCCCACGGCTACTGCAGCAACTCTTGCTCCATTACCGATGCGTAGGATCATGTCTCCATCCCTCAGCCTCCTGCTATCCTCAAGACCCTGCATAGAAGTGCACAGATGAGCACTAGAACCAGAGTCAAGCACCCAACTGGATGCAGAAGAAATCCGTAAGGTTAGACTCAATAACGAGCATACCTCCAGAAGGACCTTCCTTCTTGTTCTTTAGGGTGGCCAGGTAAGTAGGGCAGTTCCGCTTTCCAATGGCCGTCGCTGTTGCAATGGAAATACTTTCCTTTGTTATCAGCCTTCTTCTTCAACTTCTGCCTTTTTCTTCTTTTCTCCTTCCACCTTCTTGCTTTTTCACAGACTTCTTTTTCTTTCCATAAGACTTTCTTTTGGAAGAAGTCCGTTCCATAGCAAGAACTGAGCCTTTAGAACCTTTCATAGAAAGCTCAGCGGTAACCAGCATATTCATTAACTTCGGCCAAGGAATTTTGAAGTTTATGCATGTGGTAATTCATGATGAATTGCCCATATGCATCAGTCAAGGATTGCAGAATAATATCATTCTGCAGATCCAAGTCCAACTTCACACCGAGCTTCTCAAGCTCTTCCATGTCCTTGATCATCATGTCAGACAGTGATCTTGGACTGACTGCCCATCACGCATCTTAGCCTTAAAAAGTCATTTCGTGACTTGATATTTGGCTGCGCGACTCTGTTCACCAAACATCTCCTGTAGTGAGCCAACATTTGGCGAGCAGTCCCGATATCTTCATGTTGGCGCTGGAGCTCATCAGACATCGAGCCCAACATGTAGTATCTGGCCTTATTATCTTCGTCTAATCCATTTTTCCAGAGATGCTCTCTGTTCAGTGGATGGACGAGCTGGTAAGGTGGGAGGGTCCTGGTCCAATACATGGGTTAACTTCTCGAAACCCAAAATAATTTTGTAGTTCCTGAGCCAATCTTTATAATTGGGTCCAGATCAGTCTATGTGTGTCTAGGATACGTGCCAATGGGTTGGACGCAGACATTTTCCTGTAGAGAGTCAAAGATTCTAGTTAGATACTGTAATTTTGACTTGACCAATTTATTTAGGGATTTTATTTTTAAACAAATTAGCTCCCACTATTTTCTCGGATCCCTACACTCCCTCTGTAGAGATGCGAAAAATCTCCATGATTAATGATTTCTAGTGGGTGGTGCGGTCTCACCAACTGACTCATCACCTCACCTAACAGTTATTGGTGATGGGTTAGCCAATGAGTGAACAACTCTTGTTCAATGATTCTCTAATCATGGTGCACCCAAACTTGGTCTCTAATTCATGAATCTCACCGTATCCGAAATATTGATCCACTCCTTAGTTAAGTCAGACCCACCATTTGCATAGACTGGGTTCCTAATTGAGTCTCTCTCACCGTATCCAAAATATTGAGCCCAACTCATCCTCCAGCCCATAGCATCCAATGCCTAATAGACATGGTTGCATCTTTTCCGGTGCAACTGAGCCACTGTATCCAGCCGAGAACAATCAACCCCGGGAAGGGCCCGCACATCTACAATGGTGGAAGACCTCAGACTTAATCTTTTCTTAGGGAGAATTGATTCAGGTCTCATTAAACTAGACTTGGCATTAGTCATAACAATTATGACTAACCTAGTGGCATGGGTTAGCTCGGATTATTGACCACCTCAGATCAGAACTGTGTCAACAGATATGGCCAGGTAAGTGAGACCGGTGGAAGGAATATGCCATTAACTCGCACAAGAACGCATTCAGGTCGAGTAGCTTCCAATTAAAAATCCAGTCGGTCGTATGTGCCAAACTTACCTTAGACACCAAATTATTGAGTCAGAACCAATTGGGTTAGCCTACAATCCAGACTCTAACCTCTGAGCCTAATTAGGTCTTGCTTGATCGTCACTCATGTGACTCGATCTTGACCCAGACTTAATCCTATTAGGCTGGTCAATTTAAGCATTGTTGATCCCATCTAACCAACTCTTGATTCGGTTTGATCAACCGCTTAGACCTAATTGAGCTACCCAAGCCCGAACCCAGTATTTATGAATATGTCTTAGATCTGAAAAATTCTCAATTTTAGACCTAATTAATATTTCCATAAACTTAATTCTTAATTAAGTTGGGGTTCATAAACAAAATATGCACAATAAATCCTAGGGTTTCAGGATCTAGGGTTTTGCAGAAAGTAAGTTTTGGGTTTCTGATTAAGGACGAACACGCAGCACCCCTACACATCATAAGAACACCCCATCGAATGGGAGGAGAGGGCCTTTAAACCCTTCTTCGTTCTTATGACCGGACGGCCAAGAGGAACGCCTTAATCAGGAACATACAACTAATCTACAAAATACTAATTAGATCTATATCATATATCTCATATATAAAATAGATCTAATTAAAATATATTTTGTATACATCTATATCATGCATATTTTTAGATCTAAATTATCTCATAATAATCTAAAAAATTAGATTTAAATTGATCTAATCAAAATAAATTCTAATCTAGACCTAATTATGTAGAACTATTCTACAACTAGTCTAGACATGCATCAATCATATCTCATATGAATAAAATTAAATAAATTTTATTTTCTATTTTTAGATCTTATTATAATATTTATAATATCAAAAAATAGTAAATAAATAGATCTAAAAATATGATTTAATCAAATTAAAAAAAACATGATACTAGACTATTCTATAGAACTAATTCTATTCCTAGAACTAGTCATGCATATCTTCATACATATTAGATCTAAATTAATTATTTTTAATTTTAATTTTTCTAATTTTAGATTTAATCATATCTTATGTGATATCTAAAATCACTAATTTATTAGATTAAATTAGATCTAAATAATTTTTATAAGAACCTGGCTCTGATACTAGTTGAAGGAAAAATCCTGATTTTCCAGGATCAGGTTCGTTTAGATCTGATTGGATCGAGAGGCATGTTTCAAAAATTTTCTCTTAGATCCTAATTAGATCTGATATTTTTTAGATCTAATTTTATAATTTAATAAATAAAAAAATTAAATTAGATTAAATCTAAATTAATTTTACCATGATTCTGGATAATCTGATTATCCGTTGATGATCCTGCTGAAGCCCTGAGGTTCTGGATCTAGCCACACAAGTGCCTAGTCTCTATCAGTATCCACTCAGGCTGGATCTGAAGATCTTCTTCTTTTCTTTCTTTTCTTTAAAAATTAGATCTAGATCTAATTTCGAGGATCTTCGAAACTCCTTTCGAAGATCAACAGTCGTCTCTACAGTAGTGATGCTTTCTTTCTTTCTCGTCAGCCTTTTCTTGCCTGAATCGCACTAATCTGATGTCCAACTATCCTTGGGCATGGAGAGGAGAGAGATGGCCTGAAGGTGGCATGGATAAGGGAGAGGGATAGCCTTGGGGCATGGCTAGGAGAGGAGTCTCTGAAAAGTGGGCGCAGATAGGTCTTTATATAGACCCTACTGCGCCATGCAGTGCCACATTACCCCAGCCAATCACGTTGCTTCATTTAATCAGATCTAAATCTGATTGATGGGATGACATCACCTAATCCAATCAGATGAGAGACCCATAGATTCATCCTAAGGTGGCACCTAAAACTGGTCAAAGTCTATAGGTGAGGGTCACCTAGTTTGAATCCAAGAAGCAACCTGGAGTCCAATCCGTATGGGACTCTAGGCATCCCTATCCATGGGTGCACGCCATCCTAAGCATGCACCCCCTCCTTTCCAATTTCCAAGGAGGGGACAAACCCCTATCTGCTCTCCAATAAGTGCATGACACATGGACAGATGTTCAAGGGTCAAAGGTCAACATTTGACCAAAGTCAAAGAACAAGAATTAGCAGATGATGGAAAATGGTAGGTGTTGTTTTAAATTTATCTAATAAATTAAGACAACCCTTTTCTGACCTAGACAAGCTCCAGTCAGATCAGGTAAAGGTACCTAAGTGAGCACAAACTCATTTGGCTCAGTCGAGATAACTTTTAATGATAGAAAAAGGAGAATGTTAGGCTCAATCATGTGCTAGCATGATTTCCTTGAACCTAATTGAATTTAATTCAAATCAATTGAACTGGGTTAATCCAATTGATGATATCTAGATCCAAACCCTTGTTTATGTGACCCAGTTAGGTTCAGTTCTATATGATAATGGTATATGTCGTGATCTCCATCATTAACATCATCGAAACTCCTTTCGATGGATCAGAACTCTTCTGATTCAGACAACTAGAATGATTGATCATCTAAATCATTCTAATCGCTCTCAAAATCCATCAATCACACCTAGCAGTATATGGTGGCAATCCATCAAAATTGAAAATGAACCTCTCGATGCAGCTACTTGTGTGATTAAGTTCTTCTATCTTGAGCCCCGATCAGATTAGAGTTAAGGTGGACTCGTCAAACCTTAATTTCTATCATATGATTTGATCATTTGATTCAAGTTCGATGTGAAAATCTTAATAGAAACTCTTACTCTGCCATGGCCATGGGCTTATGGACTTGATTCTCTTGATCATCATAGAACTACTCCTCATCCACCAAGGTAGATAGATTCCATCTTGGTGCAATCCAATTCCTACAATGAACATGCTATAGCCAACATACACCTCAGAGTTCTGAATGGCTAGGAGACAGAGTCATGGTATAGTCAAATTATAACATCCTCAAGGTGAACTATCGATATACCTCAGGTTAAAGAACCAGACACACCATTGTAGCTTCGAGTCAGTCATCGACGAGAAGGTAGACTTTCTTATGACTACTCGAGGTGGTCACGCTCAGTGCCATCCTTCTCTAATGAGTACCTATACTCTCGCTTTGGTGTCTCTACACCATAGACTCAAAACTCATCTACTATAAAAAAGCGATTGTACACTAACCTTCCGGATCAATCACCATCCTTATGATGATTCTATAGTCAGGAGCATTTTATAAGTTAATAATGAAAATTTTTGTCTTAAATTTTCAACTCCTGAAAATAAGAATTATCATTACCATTAACTCAAGAAATGTATCACAGACACTAAATACACATATGTGAAGAAAAATAATCTATTTTATTATTTATAATTAAAATTATAATTTTGCCCCTAGAAGTGTATTACAAGTGTCAGTCAATTCTGACTTCTAGGACACACATATCTAACAGTGACATGGGTCAGCTCAAATCACTAAGTGATCTAATCAAGTCCTAATCAACCATGTCAGTCAGGTAAGTGAGATCAGTGGAAGGGATATGCCATTAACTCATCAAAGATCGAATCAGTGCGAGTAGCTCCTAATTAAAAATCATTAGTCTAAATTGCCAAACTTATCTTAGACACCAATCAGTTAATTAGATTTAATCAGATCAACCTAGTAATTATGGGCTAGACTGCTTAGCCATGAATTAAGTCTATCTTGGTCTCGTTAAAGACATGGACTCATTCAACTACAACTATTGAAGTTGTATCTAGAGTATCCTTGATCTAATCTGAATTAATACTTGATTAGATTTGATCAACTACTTTAGATTAATCCATTTTTTAACTAATCATAGGTCTAACCCAATTAATGGAGCTTATTCATCTAACTCTTTAATCCATAAAATTATGAATTTATCTTAGGATCTTTAATTCATAATTTTAGACCCTACTAGACAACACTTAATTCTTTTAGTTAAGTTTTGGGCTGATGGGTTTGGGTTCAGTACTTCAAAAGTAATTTTCAATTTTTGAAAGATTCTTTACAACATAGCACTATTTCACTAAATAGGCCGACTCATTTAAAAAATAGATTAGCTTATTTCACAAACAAGCACTAATTGTTGGTTTGTTCAATCAAAAATAGCCATCAAATAGCTTCAACTAAATTCTCGGTCAAGCTGATTGGATCCCATCCGAGCAGATTCGGGTAGAAGTCAAGCTTAGCTCAGTCTCCAAAATAGCTAGCTCGAGCAGAAAAAACTAGAAACCCAATATTTCATCGAGTTGGCTCGGATCCTATCCAAGCTGGCCCGATCAGAAGCTGAGTCAGTTGGATTTCTGAGATAGCAGCTCAACAAAAGTCCAGAAGGCCAACATTCCATTGAGCTGGCTTGGATCCCAACCGAGCCGACCCAAATAGAAGTCAAGCTAGCCCGGTTCTTGATCGAGCCGGCTGGAGTAGTAGTCTAGAGATCATTTAAGGCTAGCACCCTAGTCGAGCTGGCTCGATTCCTGAGATAGCCGACTCCACCAGCAAACAAAACCTTTACAAGATCCTGTTCAAGTTTAATCTAAACCTATATACATTACATAAAAAATTATTAAATATTTAGATCTAATCTAAACACTAATTCATGATGAAATTTAAATTAAAAACATATCATAAAATTTCATCAAATCATATCTAAAATTTTTATGATCAATGTTATAGATCGCAACATACGAGGACAACATCTCAACTGTAAGGGGTGAACCTTATAGCAGGACAACCTACAGTTCGTACAATCATAGTGTTACATATTAAATCTTTCTAATTTATATAAAAATATGTTGAGCAACCTATTGCTCTGATACCATCTGAAGAAAAATTAGTAGGATTCTAAGCATGCTTTTCAAAACTTTTTCAAGATATATAGCAGTAGAAGTAAATTTAATTCTATGCATGCTATGATTTAATCATAAAACCATACTTAGGATCTTTGATAAGTTAATATGCATTAAGAAAATAAAATATAATTAATCAGCAAATCGCATTTGGTGATTGATCAATGTTTAGAACATAGTACCTATGCATGGGTAGATGATCATCGTAATCTAGATCCACCAAAAAATCGCTCCCGTGATGCGCTATAGTCGTACACGTGTCTGGCCTCTATGGTGAGTCCACATGGAGCCCCTGGTCCTGATCAACCCCTTCAAAGTGCTAGTTCCTCTTCAAAGCCTTCGATAGTCGATCTTCATCGATCTAATCGATGAACTGCTCCTAATCTTTCGGACACTCCGAAAATTAGAAGATGCAATAGAGGAAGATGAGATAGTGGTGAAAGCTGGTGGAGATCTGGCACTCAAACTCTTCACCCAAAATCTAGAGTCCCAACTCTAAGGTTCCAGTACACACCCATAAGGACCTTCACACTCTTATCTCTTTAGAAAACCTCACACCAAAAAGGATGCAACCCTCTTTGATTTCTATCATATAGAAATCCCTCTAATACCTCATGCACACCCACGCACTACCAAGGCCTCTCTCTTTTGGATGCCGAGAAAAATCTCATTTTTAATAGGTGTCTATGCGTGGGAGGATAAGGATAGGTTTAGTTGAACTTCTTTCAACCAATCTCTTGAATTCAAAATTCAAGAGGACTACTAATCCATTCTAGCACAAATCCCAAGAGGTTGATGTGTAGAAGGACTCTCCTTCTGCATGACCATACCTAGAATGCATAAAAATGTGCGAGAGAAAGAGAGCTTTAGGCGTAGAGAAGAGGATGAGAGGGAGTTGGGAAGTTTCAATCAAACTAACCAACACATGTTGAATTCAAAATTCAACTTGTTCTCAATCTGATCTGATCCAATGCTTGGACCAGGTCAAAGATAGATAAGAGGAGGCACAAACACTCTTCTAGCATGGAAAAATCCCATGCACATTCTCAATATGTGTGGAGGAAAAGAATGGGTCAAAGGTCAATGGTGCAGGGAGATAGGAATTCAAACTTACTTTGAATTGGTCCAAATTGGTTTTATCCAAATCAATTTATATTGATCAATTAGACTAGTTCAAATCCAACCAAATTAGGCTTAACCCAACTCAATTAATTTTCAATCAAATTAGAAATTAATTGAGTTCAATCTTTGATCAAATTAGGGTCCATCTTCCTAAGCGATTAGATGATCACATGATCTGATCAGGTCAAACATAATTGAATCAAATTCAATTAGACATGATCAATTCCTCATCGCTTAATCAAATCGAGCTAATCAGCAATCTAATTGATAATTAATCCTTCAATAATAACTAAGTCCCAATCTAGTAGAACTTTTTGATCAACCATCAGATCTAGTAGGAACTGCTATTGTGCGTGACCCCATAAGTTTGAATCCTAAGCTGGTAGCATCAGAACTAATTTTCTATATTAATCGATGTGACCATCTAGCAATGGTACTTGATATTCAGATAGATCAAAAATTATAATGCAACATCGACGAACCTATGGCATATGGTTATCATATAATTCATCCCCTTGACCATGATGCTTATAGGAAGATCTAAGGATAATTGCCAACCTTAAAAAATCCACATTATATTTTAAAATTTAGCATCCATCATATGGACTACCTCGATTGAAGATTTGCTAAATTAAAATACAGCAATGCACTTACTGTTAGATATATGTGCCCTAGAAGCCATAATTGGCTGACACTTGTAATACACTTCTAGGGATAAAATTATAATTTTGACTAAAATAAATAAAATAGATTATTTTCTATCACATATGTATATTTAGTGTTTGTAATACATCCTCTGAGTTAATGGTAATGATAATTCATATTTTCAAGAGTTGAAAATTTAAGACATGAATAATCATTATTAACTCATAAAATGCTTCCGACCATAGGATCATCACGAGAATGGTGATTAATCTGAAAGGTTGGTGTATAATCACTTCTCTTTAGTAGATGAGACTTGAGTCTATGGTGTGGAGACACCAAAGTGAGAGTACAGGTACTCATTAGAGAATGAGAGCACTAAGCGTGACCACCTCGAGTAGTCATTAGAAAGTCTACCTTCTCGTCAATGACTGACTCAATGTTGTAGTGATGTGTCTGGTACTTTGACCTGAGCTGCATCAGCAGTTCATCCTGAGGGTGTTATAGTTCGACTATACCATAACTCGATCTTCTAGCCATATGGAATCCTGAGGTGTATGTTGGCTATAGCATGTTCATTGTAGGAACTGGATCGCATCAAGATGGAATCTATCTACCTCGGTGGTAGAGGAGCAGCCCTATGATGATCATGAGAATCAAGTCCAAAAGCCCATGGCCATGGCAGAGTGAAATAATAGAAAGAGTTTCTATTTAGTTTTTCACATCGAACTTGAATCGAATGATTACATCATATGACAGAGACTAGGGTTTGACGAGTTCACCTAAACCCTAATCTGATCGAGGCTCAAGATAGAAGAACTTAATCACATAGGTAGCTGCACCAAGAGGTTCGCATTCAGCTCTGATGGGTTGCCACCATATACTGCTAGGTGTCACTGGTGGATTTTGGGAGTAATTAGAATGATTTAGATGATCGATCATTCTAGCTATTCGAATCAGAAGAGTTCTGATCCATCGAAAGGAGTTTCGATGATGTCGATGATAGAGATCATGACATATCCCATTACCATACAGAACTGAACCTAACTGGGTCACACAAATAAGGATTTGAATCTGGTGATCATCAATTGAACTAATCTAGTTCAATTGATCTGAATGAGATTCAATTAGGTTCAAGGAAATCGTGCTAGCACTCGATTGAACCTAACGTTCTTCTTTTACTATCATAAATAGTTGTCCTTACTGAGCCAAAGGAGTTTGTGCTCAATCAGAGGCCTTCACTTGGTCTGACTGGAGTCTGTCCAAGTCAGAAAAGGATTGTCTTATTTTGTAAGATAATACCTACCATTTTTGGTCACCTGCCATTTTTCGTCCTTTGACTTTGGTCAAAAGTTGACCTTTGACTGGTCAAATATTGACCATTGATACTTTGACTTCTATCCACATGTCATACACCTATTGAAGAGCTGGTGGGGGCCTGTCCCCCTACCAGAACCTAGCAAGGAGGAGGGCGCACGCCACCCTTGGCGTGTGCCCAAGTTGGAGGCACCCAGGAGTCCCTATTGGATAGGGACTCCATCTCCCTTTTGGATTTTGATTAGACTTCTCCTAAGAACCAAGTTTGACTGGTCTTAGGTGCCATCTAAGGAGGAATCCAAGGGACTCTATTCCCACCTATCAGATTTAGATCTGATTTCACAAAGGGTTGTGATTGGTTGGGAAGAAGAGGAGTTGGATCACGCATAGTCTATTAATAAGACCCTGCGCCCAACTCAAGGAGCATCTGAAAATTGAATTGAAATTCCCACACCCCAAGGCTGCCACTCCTCTCCACCTCCATGCCAAGTCCACCTTCTTCTCCTCTCCATGCCCAAAGGAGTTTGGGATCTTAGTTGGTGCAATCCAGATGAGAGAAAGGCGACAGAAAGCTAGAAGGCTGCACTGCTGCAAAGGACAACTGCTGATCTTCAAAAGGTTTTTTGAAGATCCTCTAGATCAAATCTAGATGTGATTTTTGGAGATATGATAGAGAAGAAGAGGATCTCTAGATCTAGCCTGAGTAGATACTGGTAGAGGCCAGGCACTTGCATGGCTAGATCCAGAACCTTCCACTGCCTATAGGATCATCAATGGGTAATAGGATTATCCTACATCAAGGTAAATTAAATTTGATTTAATTTATTTAGATTTCATTTTTATTATTAAAATAATAAAGATCAAATTTGAAATATCCTAAATCTAATTAGGATCAAAGAAAAAAATTTTTAAAATATATCTCTTGATCCGATCAGTTTTGAACGAATCTGGTCCGAAAAATCAAGATTTTCCTTCAACTGGTATAAGATCCCAGGTTCTAAAAGTATTTAGATCTGATTTTAAATTTATTCTAACTAGAAAATAAATAATTTTAGATGTCACATAAGATGTGATCGGATCTAAAATTAGAAAAAATTAAAATTAAATGATTTGGATCTAAGATTAGAAAATATGCATGACTAGTTCTAAAATAGAACAGTTCTATAAAATACTCTTGCATGTTTTCAATTTAATTTGATTAAATCATATTTTAGATCTATTTATTTACTATTTTTTGATATTTTAATTATTATAATAACATCTAAAAAATAGCAAATAAAATTATTTAATTTTAAATATCATATGCAATATGATTGATGCATGTCTAGACTGAAGGGAAATCCTGATTTTTCGATCTAGGTTCATTCAGATCTGATCAGATCAAGAGATATATTTTAAAATTTTTTTTCTTTAATCTATATCAGATTTAGGATGTTTCAAATCTAATTCTTATTTTTTTAATAAATAAAATAAAGTAAGAATAAATTAAATCAAATTTAATTTACCTGATTTGGGTAATCCTATTACCCTGTTGATGATCCTGTATGCAGCGGAAGGTTCTGGATCTAGCCACACAAGTGCCTGGCCTCTACTAGGATCTACTCAGGCTAGATCTGAAGATCCTCTTCTTCTCTATCATATCTCCAAAAATCAGATTTGGATCTGATCTGGAGGATCTTTAAAACTCCTTTTGAAGATCAGCAGTCGTCCTTGCAGCAGTGCAGCCTTCTTGCTTTTGATCTCCTTTCTTTGATCTGGATCGCACCAACCAAGCTTCAAAACTATTTTGGACGTGGAAAGAAGAGGGAGAAGAAGCTTTGACGTGGAGGAGGAGAGGAGAAAAAGCCTTGGGCATGGGGAATTCTGATTTTTCTTTGAGTTGGGTATAGGGTCTTATTTATAGACTAACTGTGATCCAACTCCTCTTCTTTCCAACCAATCACAACCCTTTGTGAAATCCGATCTAAATTTGATTAGTGGGAATAGAGTCCCCTGGATTCCCCCTTAGAGGGTGCCTAAGAACAGTCAAACTGGATTCTTAGAAGAACTCTAATTGGAATCCAAAAGGGAGGTGGAGTCCTTGTCCAACAAGGACTCCAGGGCGCCTCCAACTTGGCGCATGCCTAGGGTGGCGTGCACCCTCCTCCTTGCCAGGTTCTGGCAGGGGGACAGGCCCCCACCAGCTCTCCAATAGGTGTATGACATGTGGTCAAAAGTCAAAGTATCAATGGTCAGCGTTTCATCAGTCAAAGGTAGACTTTTAACCAAAGTCAAAGAACAAGAAATGGCAGGTGATAAAAAATGGAAGGTAATATCTTACAAAATAAGACAACCTTTTTTGACTTGGACTACCTCCAGTCAGACCATATGAAGGCCTCTGATTGAGCACAAACTCCTTTGGCTCAGACAGGACAACTTATTTATGATAGTAAAAGAAGAACGTTAGGTTCAATCGAGTGCTGGCACAATTTTCTTGAAGCTAATTGAATCTCATTCAGATCAATTGAATTGAATCAGTTCAATTGATGATCACCAGATTCAAACCCTTATTTGTGTGACCCAGTTAGGTTCAGTTCTGTATGGTAATGGGATATGTCATGATGTCTATCATTGACATCATCGAAACTCCTTTCGATGGATCAAAACTCTTCTGATTCGAATAGCTAGAATGATCGATCATCTAAATCATTCTAATTGCTCCCAAAATCCACCAGTGACACCTA
>QRFJ01002442.1:0-73652 GCA_006176705.1 Cocos nucifera | reverse complement strand
AGTAATTAATATAACACGAACAGTTACAAAGATGAGGCTGAAATTGCCGATTGATTTAATTCGAGAGACGTACATTTACTGATTGCAGCACGTGTAGTCAGAACCCCATTTTAGTCTCACAAGTTTCTTTTCTTCTTCAAGTGCAATGGTCTTATCGATTGCAGCATGTCGCCAAGCTGAATGTAATCAGAATGCCTTTTTAATCTTCCAATTGTCTTCTTTTTATTAAAAGTATATTGACTTACTTTCAGAATGCCTTTATTAGATCTTCCGATTTTTTTTTTTTTCCTTTTATGATAAATATATTGCTTTCTTTTAATTAAGTATGGCATATGCTGTAGCTAGCATATGGAGTAAATTCAGAAGTTACAAGCAAGCCGTTGTTTTTTTTTTCTCTCTCTTTTTTTTTTTTCCCTTTACGTTTCCTATTTTGCCAATTTATTACAAGAAATCTGTCTCATATTGGAAGAAGTAAAGGTAGGGACGTCCGTAGGCACGTAATTTTCTACGCCTACATGATATGGAGGAACAAGCTTATCCTGAGGAAATTAATGTGACAGGTAGGGGTGGTTTAATGTTGAATTACCAACCAGTATTATTACTAGGCATGGTGACCTTTTATGCACAAAATAAATGCCTTCTATCCGAAAGTGGAAGAGACCTGACACCAATTAGACTGGCATCAAGGGCTTGGGGTCTAGGAGAGCTGAGCTTGATCAAGCTTGGATCTGTCCAAGCTTGGTTTGAAATTATAATTTTGAAACATGAAGATTAATTTTTATTTTTTACCAATATTATTTCAGCTCGATAATCCAAAATTGAGTTGAAATCAATTCAAGCTTGATCAAACTTGGTTCAAGTTTAAATTATTGCTTGATGTTATGCTTGACTCAAGTCTAGGTTAATATTTAATTGATTGAAAGAATTATACTGATCAAAGTCCTAATTCAACCGTCCATTATCTATCTGTATATCCATATACCTACCTACACACATACAATCACTTACACATTAACAGCTTGTTTTATTGATTCAAATTTAATTTATTTCAATTTGAGTTTTCCTCGAGCTAAAGGTCAATCTGAGTTTGACCTGCTCAATTGGTTTGCATGCCTTTTAATTGGTTTGCATCCCTCTCAGCAATGCATCCTACTGCTGTGTTGAAATAGACGAATGTACCCGGTAAAGATGGACCGGATAATATTAATTCAAATCTATTTTCGTATCCGAATTTATGTGGATATGGATAGAAATTTGAGCATCCGACTAATATCTATATACATATCTATATTTACTAAAGAAAAATAGATATAGATATAAATTGATAACTATCCGATCCATATCCAAATATTTGATTCTATTTATATCCTTATTTAATTTTATATAGCACTCATTAACTTCTAAAAAAATATATATAACTATATTTATATTCTATTAACTTGATTTATTATTCACTTAGTAATATCTTTGATTATATGGTCATTAAGTTTAATTATCCAACATATATCTATATTTATATCCATATTTTTAGAATTTCATTTGTATTCATATCCGTTTAAAATGAATATGGATATAAATTTTTGCATCAGACTAATATCCGTATCTATCTTTATATTTATTAGATAAAATAAGTAAAGATATAGATATACAAGTATCTGATCATCCGGTTTCAGCCTTACTTGAATGTAAATTTTACTTCCTCTGCCTCCTTCATAAACCTAGCATGATCTAGTAAAACTAGTTTAGAATGGAAACAAGAACGTCTACCATTTTTCTTTTTTAAAAATGAACGGCAATGGTAGATTTGGTGAATGCTGTTGTAATGCTTTAAAATTCAATCTTTTATAATAAAAAAATTAAATTTGTCTTGCCCAGTAAGTTAATATAAATAATAATTTATAATTGGTTGTGCAGAAGTTGATATCCAGAAGCCTGTGGATGCTACTTCTGTTGGATATCCTGCGCTCCAGCCGACTAGGCCAGTATGCAAATCAGCCAGCGGCAGACCTTATAACTGCTTCAGGCCCTCACGGCCAATGGGTCGTGGATGCAACAATATCTACAGGTGCTATGAAGGTCATCCCACCCCACCTCCTCCTAGCCCATAATCTGATCCATGGTCGAACATATATTATCTTTACTTTGTATCAATCCATGCACTAAATAATGACGCCCAACGTGGATGTTAGCTCTGGGCTTGTTCAGCTTGCACCAGAGAGCTATGCAACACCTCTATATTTTGAGTGCTCTTCAACTATTAGTGTTATTGTTCTAAGACTTGAGGCTTATGACTATATTAAAAATGATGTTCTATGCTTATCCTATTCCATTCTGCTCTTTTTTTATTTTTTTTAATAATTTTTTAGAAGCCCATCACTGTTTGGGATGCAAAGGATGGTTGATCCAAAACAGTTCATTGAAAGAATTCAAATAACACAAAATAAACAAGAATAATAGCAACGCCAATGAGTGGTGATAATCCTTAAAAAATAAGACCTAATATAAGCAAGTCCATACAAAGGCTAAAATAAAGTTATTTCCATTTGCTCTCCAAATTATTTCCATGTTATTAAAGAAATAGCAATTTGAATGAGAAATCTTGCATGACATGCAATACCAATTGAAGACATTGCAGCTGAATCCAAGATGTTGGGACTTTAGGCATTACCAATTAGAATAGTTATTAGTTGTTTCTTCACATGGCGAGCCAACCTCATAGTTTGAGGAATAGGAGACCCCACAATTGGATGAAGTAAAATCTCAATCTGTGTTTTTCTTTCTTCCTCATATGGTGCTCTTTATGGATTCTCCATAACCTAGAGTGGTTGCGTCTCTTCATCGATCTGAACACATTCCCTTGATAAGAAACAATTTGTGCCTTGCATCTATGGTGAGAACGGTACTTTTCATCACCATTACACCATAACCCCCTTGTTCCTCCCTAGATTCTATTGCTCCAACACTTGTAGTAGGCGCTCCTGTTATTTCTTCCAATTCCACTTTAAGTACATTGTAAGGCCAGCTTTGTGTGGTCAGGCCAATCCTCTTGCTGATTCCAATAGAGGTAACATTTGTACATATATCTGGATCTGATCCTTCGAACAACAAAGACAATAGTTGATAAAAAATTCTTCAATTAAACTATCTTCAATCTGCAAGCCTCTCAAATTTTGAGGGTGCTTTTGACTGCAGAAGTTCTGTTGCACATTAGCAAGAGTCCCTGCACAAACTTCTCATATTCTATCGGCCCAAAATAGGTGGGGTACTGTATCCTATAAGAATATAAGCTTATCTCCAAAGCTAAGGTTCAGAAGATAAGGAAAAGGACTAATATCACCCATCTACCATACCACCATATAAGCAAGTTCCCAATAACAATAGACATTACAAATATATGGAGTATACATAGCACCGATTAAAGCTTTTCTTAGATCTGGTTATGTCACACTCTTTTAATGGTGATCAGGTTGGCTAGAGCTTTTCTCAGATCTGGTTATCATTGGTTTAATACATCGAAATCAATCATGTTAATGGTTGAACCTAATCAGATCTTTTCAATGGAGGTCATAGCCTATTGAATTGACTTTTAGGGCAAAATCTAATTACTAAAAATTATTTAGAGAAATAATTGATTGTGAACCTATCTGTAGATGCACACGGGTTAGCCAGAGCTTTCCTCGGGGCTGTTTGTAGTCTTTGTGGATTCTAGTATCCACTAAGAAGTTAGTGTAATTTCAATAATTTCTTAAATTGAAGGTAAAGGCCACCAATTCATTAAAATAGTGGAAGAACCTTTAGACTAAAGTTCAAGTCCTTAGGGTTAATTAATTCAAGTACTAATAAGTTTTCATGTTTTTCTTTTAGATAAATAGAATAGCTAGTGTAAGTCCACTCTATTCTACTATTGGATAATGACAAGCATTTAAGACCTGAATATGAGAGATCTAGTGTCGACCCTAATCTGACAAAAAGAAGAATGGTCCTCTTGACCCAAATAGGTTGAATAAGAGAAATCAGCAAGTGGTTGCTGGTCAAGACTATTATATGAAAACATCTTATAATTTCTTCATTTATGATATATTTACCTAGGTATTAGATACTGGGAGTCCAATTCACATATGCAATTCGTTGCATGGACTTTAAATTGATAGAAAGTTTGAGAACGATGATAGATTTCTTAATGTTGGGGATGGAAGTAAAGTTTCAATCCTAGCATTAAAAACTCTTGAGCTTATTTTCAAAATTAATAGTATCATTTTAAGTGACTGTCACTATTATCCATCTTTTATGATGAACATAATATCTGTTGGACTTTTGACCCAAGATGGTTATTATTTATTAATAAAAAAAAATATTATGATATCATTATGAAGGATGTTATAGTAATGTGAGGATAATTAAGAAATGATATTTATATTTTATCATGGTCTATTAGTATAATATACACGTCAAATAAATATCCAAAACTAGATAATATCATCGATGCCTATCTCTGGCACTATAGGCTCAGTCATATAAATAAGAATAGGATTACCAGGTTAGTCAAGGAGCATATCCTTGATATCAATGATTATGGATTCATTGACTATCTATGAGTCTTGTCTATGAGGATTGGTGGTGCTCCCAAGCCTTGGGAAAGGCCACGAGAGGAGTCACGGTGTTGGCTCTAGAGATTTCAGGAGCTTGGTTGGTACTTTGAAGATCTGAGATTCAAGATAAAGCAAGGAACCTAAAGTCGAGGAATCAAGACTGTAGAAAGAAGATTTTCTGTAGGTTAGCCGACTTAGTCCAAAACTAGGTTGGCTAAGTCTCAGAATATAGGCAAAATAAAGAGCTGCGCGTTCGAGACTGCTGGCACGGCACAGAACTAGATCAGCTCAGTTTCAGACTGAGCTGACCCAGTAAAACTTAGCCGACTCAGTGCTGAGACTGAGTCGGCTCAGTGTGCGGATAGAGTTAGCGAGGGTCTATTTTGGACTAGGGTCTGGGTTGATCCTAGGGGTCTTAAGGTCTGATTTGAGAGGTCTTAATTGGGCTAATTCATGTATGGATTGGATCTAGATCTAGAGGATGAGAGCATGGAAGATAGATGTACATGAGCTCAGTGAGTGCTTTCATGTATTGGATTAGCCAGGAGAGTTTTTGGTCGGGCCTAATGGCTATGTATAAATACATAGGTTGTATTAGGATTTAATAATGCTATGGAATACAAACCTTTTCTTCCTCAACTCTCTTCTTCTCTTCTCTCTAGAGTTGCCACCCTAGTGTTCTTGAAGAAGCCCTAGAGAAGGGGGCATCTCCCTCAAGCCTAGGGAGGGAGGTGCTCCATCATAGATTTGGGTGGAGGATCGATGATTTGCTACCCATAGAGAACATCACAGGTTCCTTTAGGTCCGTGCTAAAGATCAGGAGCTTCCACAACATGATATCTGAGCTTGTGATGCCAAGGATGATTGGCATTCAAGCGATATCATGAAATATCAATTGGTATTAGAGTGAGGTGATGCCAGTTGGTGTGCTTATATTTAGTATCAAACCCAGATTTTAGAGCTTGATGGTGCATGGAAGGGAAGGAGAAGTCGTACAAGGTGAAATCAGAAATATGCACAAGGATTCCATGGTATGTCTTGAATCTATCTTTGTTATTGCTGTGGTTTGGCCAACTGAGAGTAGCAGATTAAGAGGTTTAATAGGAAGAGATTTTCTTGAGGTGGAAGGACTTGGTGCATGATTTGCTAATCGATCTTAGTGAAAAGGTCGGGGTATATGATGGTTATGTGATAAGCAGGGAGCACTGGAGTGTTGCAATAGTGCTTCTCTAGAGATGCAGGGCTGAGAGAGGCTCGACGATGCAGCAGCCGAGGGAGGTATCTCAGTAGAGAGCATCAGGGTTCTCTAGAAAGATGGGCAATGTAGGGCTATTGAAGAAAGGTTTTCCAAGGGGTAATGGTCAAAGGATGGCTGAAGAAGCGACTATGTGTCCTTCGATGTCTGGAAGGTGGGAAAGTAGTCAAAGATGTATTTAGTGGTTCGATCAGAGCATGGATTTATGAAGCCTTAGGAGTGATGGAGATGGATGATCCATGGAGGTCTAGCAGGTTAGGGCTGGATGGCTGTAGAGCGGCATAGAGATGAGTTAGGGAGTGCTGGAGTGCTATAGGAGCGCTACCTTGGAGGCATAGGGGTTAAGAGAGGCTCGACGGTGCAGCAGTTGAGGAGTGTATCTCAGTAGATGGTGTCAGGGGCTTCTTAGAAAGATTGGGAGCAGGTCTTAGGAAGAGCCAGAAGGTCTCAGGAAATTGAGAGCATCATGGATCAGGTTTCTTCTATAGGGGCACCAAGGAGAGTCGTGGTTCAAGTGGAGGATGGTTCTCCGGACGCAAATGAAGCAATGGCTGGTGTAGGGGCAGAAGAGAAGGACAAAGGTAGAATTTTCTAGGGTTCAGTCGCTGGATTCAAAAGAGTTGGATGAACTCTTGGGTTTCGGAGGTGCCCGTTGGTTGTGGAGGTATCCGAGATAGCTTCAAAGGGATCCACGGAGTGCGGAGGGTTCAAAGGGGTGATGGTATTCGAGGTGCAGTGGCAAGCTCAATAGTATAGCATTGAGTGGTTGGCCTCGAGGGACTTGATGATAGAGTCGGCTTCTGCGGCATCAGATGGACTTTGGATATATGTAGAGCTCCGAAGAGGTGGCTTCATAATTGGAGAGGAATTTGACATGAGTTTAAAGCAGAGGGGTGCGGGAGGATCGATATCCTAGTACCAGTGTCGGTGATGCATAGTTCCTAGTGGAGTGGCATGTGTAGGAGGACAGGCATAGTTCTGAGGAGGCCATGTTAGGATTTGTAGTGAGTGCCGGTACAAGAACATTGCGGGTTCTCCAGGAAAGTCTAGAAAAAATGATGCAGCTGCTAAGTAGAAGGGATCCTACAATTCCTGGGTGGTGTAGAGGTGTAAGCCAAAGTCTTCAGCAGTGGAGGTGGTCATTCTAAGGGTCTCAAGGGTGCACAACAATTGAAGAGGATTGATAGAGGTGATGATTGCACAAGGGGCTGTTGAGTGCACAAGGACAGCGGGATCGTAGAGGAGGTCATTGTCAAGGAATTTGCCAAGGCTTGGGGCACCAAGATGGAGATTATGAGGATTGGTGGTGCTCCCAAGTCTTGGGAGGCCACGGGAGGAGTCATGGTGTGGCTCCGGAGATTTTAGGGGCTTGGTTGATGCTTTAAAGAACTGAGATTCAAGGTGAAGCAAGGAACTAAAGTCAAGAAATTAAGACTATAGAAAAAAGATTTTCTGTAGGTTAGCCAGCTCAGTCCAAAACTAAGTCGGCTAAGTCTTAGAGCATAAGCAAAATAGAGAGCTGCACGTTCGGAACTGCTAGCACGATATAGAACTGGGTCGGCTCAGTCGTTCGGAACTGTTAGCACGATACAGAACTGGGTCGGCTCAGTTTCAGACTGAGCCGACCTAGTGGAACTTAGCCGGCTCAGTGCTGAGACTGAGCTGGCTCAGTGTGTGGGCAGAGTTACGTAAGGGTCTGTTTTGGGCTAGGGTCTGGGTTGATCCTAGGGATCTTAAGGCCTAGTTTGAGAGGTCTTAAGAGGGCTAATTCATGTATGAATTGGATCTAGTTTCAGAGAATGAGAGCATGGAAGACATGGATGTACATGGGCTCGATGAGTACTTTCATGTATTAGGTTAGCCAGAGGAGTTTTTTGGTTGGGTCTAATGGCTATGTATAAATACATAAGTTGTATTAGGATTTAATAATACTGTGGAATACAGTCCTTTTCTTCCTCAACTCTCTTCTTCTCTTCTCTCTAGAGTTGCAACCCTAGGGTTCTTGAGGAAGCCCTAGAGAAGAGGAGGCATCCCCCTCAAGCCCAAGGAGGAAGGTGCCCCATCACAGATCCGGGTGGAGGATCGGTGGTTTGCTGCCCATAGAGAATGTCACAGGTTCCTTCAGATCCATGCTAAAGATCAGAGGCTTCTGCAACATAGTATCGGAGCTTGTGATGCCAAGGATGATTGGCATTCGAGCGATATCATGGAACATCAATTGATATCAGAGCAAGATGATGCCAGTTGGTATGATGAACATAATATCTATTGGACTTTTGGCCCAAGATGGTTATTATTTATTAATAACAAAAAATTATTGTGATATCATTATGAATGATGTTATAGTAATGCGAGGATAATTAAGAAATAACTTTTATATTTTATCACGTTCTATTAGTATAATGTACATGTCAAACAAATATCCAAAACTAGATAATGTCATCAACGCCTATCTTTGGCACTGTAGGCTCGATCATATAAATTAGAATAGGATTATCAAGTTAGTTAAGGAGCATATCCTTGACATCAATGATTGTGAATCATTGACTACCTATGAGTCTTGTCTTCTTGGTAAAATGATCGAATCACCTTTTACTGGAAAGGATGAACAGGTCACTGAGCTTCTAGGTTTAGTACATATTGATGTATGTGAACCTATGAACACATGTGTTAGAGATAGGTTCTACTACTTCATTACATTTACTAATGATCTATCTTGGTATGAGTACGTCTATCTTATGAAGAGTAAATCTAATTCATTTAAAATATTCAAATAATATCGAAATGAGGTAGAAAAAATAACTTGAAAAGCGTATTGGTAAATACCTTTCCAACAAGTTTTTGACATATCTTGGAGAGAATGGGATTCTCTTATAATGGATCCGTCCTGAAATATCATAGCATAATATTGTATCTGAAAGGAAAAATTGAATCCTATTAGACATGGTTCGGTCCATCATGGGGTTTGTGAGTCTGTCGATTTCTTTCTAGGATTATGCACTTGAGACTGCTTGTTATGTTTTGAATACTATTCCAAGCAAGTCTGTTACAAAGACTCCATATGAGATATGGATTGGATGTAGGTTGACACTCTCTTACTTTAGGATTTTGGGATGTCTGGCTTATGTCAAACATTTGCAGCTAGAAAAGCTTGGACCTAGGTCTGATAAATGCTTGTTTATAGGGTACCCCAAAGAAAACTAGGAGTTATTACTTCTACCTTGTTGAAGAATAAAAGATGTTCATTAGCAATAGGATAGTCTTTTTGAAAAAGAAGTTTCTTAGGAAAGAAACTACTACCACTGATGTTGAACTTAGTAAAGTTTGACAGGTGGAAGAACTAACACATTCTAGTGAACCTACAAAACTAGATTTGATAAGATCAAATCTAGAACCTATTGAAGAGGCACCCATAAAGAGATCCGATAGAGTACCATATCAACCGGGCAGATACGATGATTTCTTGATCCAGGATGGTGATTCTATTGAACTCAATGAGAACAATAAGGATTTGATCACCTACATGGATGCCATGTAGAGGTCCGACTTTGATAAATGGCTAGAAGCTATGAAATTTGAAATGGAGTCCATGAAGGTCAATAGTGTATGGACACTGGTTGATCCACCTGAAGGGGTAAAATCCATTGGGCATAAGTAATTTTTTAAAAAATAAAGGAGCATAGATGGAAAGGTGGAGACCTATAAAGCACATCTGGTTTCTAAGAGATATCATCAGCATTGTGGTGTTGACTATGATAAAATATTTTTTCTGATGGTAATGCTCAAATCCATTCAGATTATGCTTGCGATAGCGACATACCTAAACTATGAGATCTGGCAAATGGATGTGAAGATAGCTTTTCTGAATAGAGAGCTAGATTAAGAGGCTATATGATATAATTTGAGGGTTTCATATCCACAGACAAGTCCAAGGTGTGCAAGCTTCAGAGATCCACTTATGAATTGAAGCAAACATCTTGGAGTTGGAACATGCATTTTGATAAAGTGATCAGAATGTATGGCTTCATTAAAAATGGAGAAAAATTTTGTATGTACAAATGGACTAATAGTTCTATAGTTGTATTTCTTGTATTGTATGTAGATGATATTCTCTTAATCGAAAATGACATTCTTGCACTATAGGAAATAAAGACTTGGCTATCGTCTTAGTTCTCTATGAACGACTTGGAAGAAGCATTCTACATCCTAGGGATGAAGATCTATAGGGATAAATCTAAAAGGTTACTTAGATTATCCTAGTTCACATACATCGATACCATGCTGAAGAGGTTCAACATGGCGAATTTTAAAAAGGGCTATCTTCCGATAGACCATGAAATTACTCTTTCAAAGAGGGATTATCCGACAACTTCTTAAGAGAGAGAGCATATGAGTAGAATACCATATGCTTTAATAGTGGATTCTATTATGTACACCATGACATGTATGAGACTGGATGTGGCATACTCACTAGGGGTAGTGAGTAGACACCAGTCCGATCTAGGTGATAATCATTGGAAGGTTGTAAAGATAATCATAAAGTATTTGAGAAATACTAAGGACTAGTGGCTCATTTATGGAGATGCTAACATGAAACTTGTGAGATATATTGATTTCAATTTCTAGTTAGATCACGATGATAGTAAGAGTATGTTGGATTATGTGTTTACTCTCAACAGTGGAGCAATCTACTAAAAGAGTTTCAAGTAGCATATTGTAGCCGATTCTGTGTGCGAGATGAAGTATGTCATGGCATCTAATGCTGCAAAGGAAGCTGTGTGGCTATGAAAGTTCATTGATGAGCTAAAAGTGGCACCCTTCTTGGATGGTCTGGTTCTACTTTACTGTAACAGCACTGGAGCCATAGCTCAAGCGAAGGAGTCAAAAGCACATCAGCATACCAAGCATATTCGGCATCACTACCATCTTGTGCAAGAGATTGTGGAGCGAGGTGACGTTGACCTTTAGAAGATTGATGAAAAGAAGAACATGGCTGACCCATTTACTAAAGCCCTCAAAATCAAATAGTTCAATAATCATAAATAAAAGTTGGGCATATGATACTGTTCTGAATGGCTTTAGTCTAAGTAGGAGTTATTGGGAAATATATCCTAAAGCTAATCATCTAGATTGTAGATGGTTGAGCTGATTGTAAATATACTTAAATTATTATAATAAATAAAATTATTATTTTAATATTTTCATCACTTTTGTGCATCTTTCTATAATGAACTCTTCTATGATAAAGTTTTTAGGACTATTTAGACTCGACAAAGTAGGATTTTTTATTTAGTCCTTAAACTTGTTCGTGACCAAATGATACGTTGTCACCTAGGATGACAACATATCGAGTGTAGGTCATTGTGTGCCATATACGTTGGTTGTCCTCTTAACCAAAGAGTATAATGTACTGGTATGGCATGCAGGTGAAGTGTAGGGGTACATTTCACTAAACGTAATCCAACTACATAGCTCTCTATTGTCAAGATTTGCTTGTGAAGGATATGGGTATAAGTGTCCCTTAGATCTAAGAACATCATGGTGACTTGCAAGCAACTCACTGCACTTAGGTGCCGAACTACCTAAATTTTTAATTCAATGATGGAAGGATACTGGGTGCAGTCAAGTACTTATTTTATCGATAAGTGAGTCAAGATGAGATTGATCCCTCCAACTTGTTGAAGCAAATACATCACTGTATTTCAATTAAGCAAAATCTCGATCGAGGTAGTCCATTTGGACACTGAATTTTGAAATACATTGTAGATGATTTTTTAAGATTGATAGTTAAATCCTAGATCATTTTTTGAGCATTGAGATCAAGGGGATGAATTATATGGTAACCATATGCCATAGGTTCGTCGATGTTGCATTATGCCTTTTCAACCTATTCAAACATTAAGTACCATTGCTAGTTGGTTACATCGATTGGTAAAGAAAATTGATTCCATGCTACCAACTAAGGATTCAAACTTATTGGGTCACATACAATAGGAGTTCCTACCTAATCTAATGGTTGATCTAGAGTCCTAATGGTCTGGGACTCTGTGGTCAAGAGTCCCACTAGACTGTGATTCTGAGTCCTACTTGTCTGGAACTTTCTGATCAAGAGTTTTACTACTTTAGGACTCTATGATTGTGAGTTTTATCCATTTGGGAAACTAGGCTCAAGAGTCCCACTGGTTTGAAACTCTTCAAGAGTTTCATATAGATGGGACTTCGTTGCCCAGACACCCACCTGATTGAAACTCTAATATTATTAAAGGATTAATTAGTAATTTTATTATTGATTAGCTTAATTTGATTGAGCGATGAGGATTTGATCAAATTAGATTTGATTGGATTTGATTGATTTGGTTATGTGATGATCTCATCGCTATGGAAGATTCAACCCTGATTTGATTAGGGGCTGGACCTAATTAATTTCTAATTTGATTAAAAATTTATTATATTAGGTTAAGCCTAATTTGGTTGGATTTAAGTTGATCTAATTAGGTCTAGATTAATTGATTTGGTTGAAACCAATTTAGACCAAGTCAAATGAGTTTGAATTTGAACCTCCCTTCTCCTTGTGCCATGAAGCTTTGACTTTTCCACACTTTCTCCACACACCTTTGGGTTATGCATGAGTTTCTCAGGAAAATAAGTGTGTGCATGCCCCCTTATTCTTGCTTTTGACCTGGTCCAAGCATTGAATCAAATTGAATTTAAGTTGAATTTTGAATTCATCTTGAAGAGGTTAGTTTGGTTGAAACCTTCCAACTCCCTCTTATCCTTATCTCCATGCCCCTAGCCCTTTGTCACACATATTTGTGTGTTTCTGAGTGTGGGCGCACAGAAGGACTCATGTGGATGCATAGAAGGAGAGTTCTTCTACGTGTCAACCACTTGAGGGTGGCGTTAGATATAGATAAGGAGACCACATGAATTTTGAATTCAAGTGGTTGGTTTAAAACAACCCTAACATCCTCTTATACTTTGCACACGCTGTTGTGCAAGGATCTCTTGATGTTGTTGAGACTCAAAGAAGAGTGGGGCATGCCTCCTTCCTTCATGCTTGGAGGCGTGCCCCCTAGGGCATCTTAGCATGTGAAGAAACTAGAGAGAGGGAGAGATGTGGGAGAAAATGGTTGCAATGATTTCTATTCTCTAGGATTTACAATATACATGTATATATATGTATACATGAACCAAAATCCTAATCCATAAAAAAATCCCTGGGCTAACCCAATCCAAATGCACTCACTCAAATCCATGTACACCGATGGTCTGATCATGCACTCAATCCCATGGACCTAAACCTAGTCCAAACTCTAAGTAGCCCCCATGAGATCCATAAACCAGGGTCTCATACTGTGGAGGGCTGAACCTCCGTCCTAGGACTAAATTGATCCTAGCCCTAGGACCACATCTATCCTAATGTCCTGGAGCCAACATCCTAACTCCTCTAGTAGCCTTCCAAGACTTGGGAGCCCCACTAATCCTAACAATCTCCACCTTGGTGCCCCAAGCTTTGGCAAACCCCTTGGCAATGCCCTCTTGCATGATCCTAGTGTTGTTGTGCATCCTGACAGCCCCTTGTGCAAACATCACCTTTGCCAATCTTCTTCAATTACTGTGCACCCTTGGAGACATTTGGGATGACCACCTCCATAGCTGAAGACCTGACTTGCTTCTTCGCACAACCCTGAAATTATAGGATCCCTTCTACTTGGCAGCTGCATCACCTTCTCTGGACTTTCCTGGAGAACCTATAGCATTCCTATGCTAGCACATGCTGTACCACCTAACACGATCTTCTCAGAGCTATACCTATCTATTTGCACATGCCGCTCCACCTAAAACTATGCATCACCGATACTGGTGCTAGGATATCGACCCTCCTACACCTCTCCACTTTGAACTCATGCCAAATTTTCTCTCCACCTATGAAGCCACCACTCTAGAGCTCCACCTATGAAGCCACCTCTCTTGAGCTCTACTTATGAAGCCACCACTCTGAAGCTCCATCTGATTCAAAGTCCAATTGATGCCGTAGAAGAATCTGACTCTATTACTAAGTCACCCGAGGCCAACCACTCAACGCTACACTGCTGAGCCTGTCGCTGCACCTCGAACATCATCGCTGCTCCTTTGGACTCTCCGTACTCCATGAATCCCACCGAATCCATCTCAGATACCTTTGCAACCCATGGGCAGCTCCTCTAACTCAACCACTGAATCTCAGAAAATTCTATCTTAGCACTTCTCCTCTTTTGCCCCTAGCACCAACCATCGCTTCAGTTGCACTTGGAGGAACATCCTCGACCTGAACCACGACTCTCCCCAGTGCCCCTGTAGAAGATACCTGATCCATGATACTTCTGACTGTTAGATGCCCCTGGCGCTCCCTGAGATCTGCTTCCAATCTTCCTGAGATGCCTCTAACACTCTCTACTGAGATACCTCCCTCGATTGTTACATCATCGAGCCTCTCTTAGCCCATGTGCCTCCAGGATAGCGCTACTACAGCACTCTAACACTCCCTACCTAGTCTCTACACTGCTCTATAGCCATTCAGTCCTAACCTACTGGACCTCCATGGATCATCCATCTCCATCACCTCCTAGACTCCAATCGATCACATCGCTGAATGCATCTCAACTTCTATTCACAACCTTCCATTAGACTGAATAGTTTCTTCTTCAGCTCCATCTCGACCTCGAGCCTTTAAGAGATCTCTCCTTTGACATGCCAAATAAAATCACCAGCACCCAAAGCTACATCTAGAAGAACAACATGAACAATAGAGAGAAAATCAAAAACATAAGAAAAACTCCAAATCCCTTTTTTTCTCTCTCTTGCTAGAAGCTTCTAGGCTTTTCTTTTGGCTCCTCCCTTCGTTCTGTCCAAAACCAAAACCAAACCACCGACCGCCTACCTCCATGGATGCTAGCCGACTATCCTCTACCCGCACGACTATCGGATCCGAGCACCACCACTGTCGGACCACCATTATGGCTCCTTCGATCTTCATCCCATCCAAAACTGAGCCGGACCACCAGCCATCGTGGAACGCCACCAATCTCTTTCTCCCAAGCAACCTCCATAGGACCCGAGCATCGCCACTGGATTTGAGTGCCGCCACCGCCAGATCGCCATCGTGGCTCATCACTACTGCTATTCGTGGCCCACCATCATCGGATCCATGCTCCCTGGCTGGATTCCTAAGCTTTTGCTGTGCACACACCACCACCGTTGGATCCAATGCCACTCTGACATGTCACCACCATCGAATTTGACACCACCATGCCAAATCGTGCTCCACAGCATCGAAACCCAACACTACAACACATCACCGCCATCAGATCCAACACTGTCGTAGCACCCACAGCCATCAGACCTCGTCGTTTACACCACTTTGTCAGATCTAGGCCACGACCTTAGAGATGGAGCCCCTACACGACCGCCACATCTCGATCGATGACATTGATGCCGGTGGAAGGGGAAGATCTAACCCAATCTCCTCGCTGCTCTCTCCATCTCTCCAGCCGACTCCTATTGCACGCATGTCTACTGGCCGCGTTCCACCAACCTGAGATGATACTACCGTTGTCTATGACTTTTCTAGAGAAGAAGACCACCATGCCGCGACTCTAGATCTCTGCCATCTTGCCTGCGCTCACCATCAGACAGCCCGTGGAAACTCCTTCGCATGCCTGATTGACCATCGAGAATGTCGGCCAATCACTGGAATCAGCCACTAGGCCCAAGATTGGTGACCAATCACCGGCCACTGCCAATCGGGAGGAAGGAAAGGGGGCCCTGCCGGCCCTTCAAAACATTTTTTTTTGTTTATTCGTAGAATCTTCCATTCCTACACTGGATCTTGATCTTCACACCTCCTCATCAAGATGGCTCTGATACCAATTATTGTACAAGGATCTCTTGACGCTGTTAAGACTGAAAGAAGAGTGGGGCTAAACCTCCCCCTTAAGACCAAATCGGTCCTAGCCCTAGGACTACCTACTCTAGTGTCTTGGAGCCAACACCCTAACTCCACCAGTGGCCTCCCAAGGCTTAGGAGCACCACTAATCCTAACACATGCATTTTCAATTGAAGTCACACCAATAAAAAAGGAGATTTCTTTTGGGCATGCTTGGATAAGGAAGAGGCTGCATAGAGGGGTTCCTGGAGAGAGAATAGTAGAGAGGGGCATTGGTTTTGTGCATGGAAAAGTCTAGAGAGTGAGAGGGTTTATTTCTTGCACCAATTTCTTTCTCTCGTGCAATCTTTTTCTTTTCTTTTAGACACCCACTTTAGATGTGATCTAAGTGGGGTTTCTGTAGATGAGAAAGTCCCCTATCCATAAAAATTGGTTTCATGATAAAATTTAAAATAGAGAGGGCATGAGAGAAATTTTGGGTGTCAGGTTTTTTGGATGTATGAAACCCTAGTATTATGACTCTAGGTTTGGATGGAGTGATTGAGTGCTGTGAGCACCTGATCACCACCAAAATTGATACACTACCTCATCATCCTGTGATATCCATGATGTAATTTTTGGAGCATCCAAGAGATCAGAAAGAAGATGGTCGATCGGATCGACTGAGATCAGCCATCGAAGGCCCCGACGAGGAGCTAGCACTCCAGTGGAGCTAGTCAGGACCAGAAGCTTCATATAGACTCTTCGTAGAGGCTAGATGAGTGTGTGGCTACAGTGCAACATGAGAGATTCTTCCAGCAAATTTGGATCATGGAGTTCAGCTATCCATGCTTAGGTATTGTATTCTGAACATAAGTCGGTCAGCAAATTCGATTTGCTGATCGAACGCATTTTATTTTTCTATAACATATTTATGAGCTTAGAAGTGGCACTCCCAAGTCTTGAAAATATGAGAAGAGAGATCATGGAAAGATGGAAGCAAGTCGAAAGAAGAATCAATCTCAATAGTAAAGTTCAGAAACTGGACCGGCTCACTCTGAGACTGAGCCAGCTCAGTTGAAAATTGGGTCGGCTCAGTCCAGGACTGGGTTGGTTAAGTCTCAGAGAAAAATTTAGATAGAGAACAATATTTTTGGACTATTGGCATGGTACACAACTAGGTCGACTTAGTCTGGGACTGAGTCGATCCAATCGCAAGTTAGCCAACTCAGCCTGAAACTAGACTAGCTTAGTTTTTGTGAGTTATTATTTTATGTACGTAGGTTATTTGGATTTGGAAAGTTTTTCTATGAGCTTGGGCTTGATCCTTTGTAAAGTATATATACTAGAAATAGGTCAAGATTATTAGAGTGCTGAAATGTGCTGAATAAAAGCTCTTTTCTTCCAAAAATCTTTTCTTCTCTTCTTCTTTATTCCTTGATTTAGATCATGCTTCCATAAAGATCTCTAAGAAGTACTTTCTTGTTGCTTTGCTAATCACCGACGGCCATGCCGATCCATGTGGGAAGAGTGCATATTCTCAATATTTGGTATCAAAGCAGTGTTGCATGGAAGAAAGGAAGATACCTAGGATTTACTACATTCAAAATCTGTTGCATCAAATTTTATCCTAAAACTTCTAGTTTGCTTCGTGGTTGTCTCTAGATTGAGGTAGAGATTATGTACATGGAGGAATGGTGATATAAAAGTTTGGAAAGAGGATCTAGGGCTAGTTAGATCTTCTATGAAGGGTAGTTTTACTGGTGTGTAATCGTGAAGGATGTTAGGCATCTATTCTTGATTTGTTTGAAGTCATGGGATCAAGTGGATTCAAGGTAGATTTTAAGAAGTTCGACAGTAAGGAAAACTTTATCCTATGGCAGCAAAGAGTGAAGGACTTATTGGTTCAGCAGAGGATCTATAAGGTCTTGATAAAAGAAAGATCGAAAAAGATCAATGCTGAGGATTAGGAAGAGTTGAAGGAAATTGCTTTTAGCACAATTCGGATGTGCTTGGTCAATCAGAGAGACTGAAGAACACATACATGGGAAAGAACATGTCGAACAAGCTATGGTTGAAGAAACAGCTGTATAGTCTGAGGATGTCCGAAGGCAGAGATCTTGTTGTACATATCCAAAGGTTCAATCAGGTATGTTCTAAGGTGATGAGTTTGGATGTGAAGATTGATGAGGAGGATCGGGCATTGCTGCTATTATGTTCTCTCCTAGGTTCGTATGATGGTCTCATAACAACTCTAGTTTATGGGAAGGAGACTCTAAACTATGAAGAGGTTGTTGGTGTGCTTAGATCAAATAAGCAAAGAGAGAAGATCTGCAAGGAAAATTCTAAGTCTGAATCTTGACTGTGAACGAAAGATAGGGAAGATCAAAGGAGAAGACAAGGGAAAAATCCAAGGGTAGGTCAAAGTCTCGCGATCAGAGAAAGATGATATTGAAATATTATAAATATCATCAGCTTGGACACGTGAGGAGAGATTATCTTCTTTTAAGATCAAAAAAAGGAAAGACCAGCAAGAAAGATGATACAGCTTTTGTGAGCAGTAGAGAAGACCAGCTAGTTGTATCAAATGGATCCACAGAGTGCGATACTATATGGATATTAGATTCAGCATGCTCGCACCACTATACTGTTAGATATATGTGCCCTAGAAGCCAGAATTGACTGACACTTGTAATACACTTCTAGGGGCAAAATTGTAATTTTGACTATAATTAATAAGATGGGTTATTTTCTATCACATATGTGTATTTAGTGTCTGTGATACATCCTTTGAGTTAATGGTAATGATAATTCATATTTTCAAGAGTTGAAAATTTAAGACATGAATAATCATTATTAACTCATAAACAGCTCCCGACCATAGGATCATCACGAGGATGGTGATTGATCCGGAAGGTTGGTGTACGATCGCTTCTCTTTAGTAGATGAGTCTTGAGTCTACGGTGTGGAGACACCGCGAGCGAGAGTACAGATACTCATAGAGAAGAGGCACTAGCGTGACCACCTCGAGTAGTCATTAGGGAGCGTCTGACTTCTTCGTCAATTGACTGTACTCGATGCTGCATCGAGAGTTGTTGTCTGGATTCTTTGTACCTGAGAGATCGGGCAGTTCTTCACCTTGAGGGGTGTATAGTTTGACTACACCATTACTCGATCTCCTAGCCATATGGAACCTGAGGTGTATGTGTGGCTATAGCATGTTCATTGTAGGAACTGGATTGCCATAGATAGATGGACTTATCTACCTCGGTGGTAGAGGAGTAGCCCTATGATGATCATGAGAATCAAGTCCAGAAATCCATGCCATGGTAGAGTGAAATAATAGAAAGAGTTTCTATTTAGGATTTTCACATTGGACTCGAATCGAATGATACATCATATGACAGAGACTAGGTTTGACGAGTTCACCTTAACCTAATCTGATCGGGGCTCAAGATAGAAGAACTGAATCACACAGGTAGCCTGCACCAAGAGGTTCGCATTCAGCTCTGATGGGATTGCCACCATATACTGCTAGGTGTCACTGGTGGATTTTGGGAGCAATTAGAATGATTTAGATGATCGATCATTCTAGCTGTTCGAATCAGAAGAGTCTTGATCCATCGAAAGGAGTTTCGATGATGTCTATGATAGAGATCATGACATACCATTACCATACAGAACTGAACCTAACTGGGTCACACAAACAAGGGTTTGAATCTGGTGATCATCAATTGAACTGATCTAGTTCAATTTGATCTGAATGAGATTCAATTAGGTTCAAAAAAATCGTGCTAGCACTCGATTGAACCTAACGTTTCTTCTTTTACTATCATAAAATAAGTTGTCCTGATTGAGCCAAAGGAGTTTGTGCTCAATCAGAGGCCTTCATATGGTCTGACTGGAGGTTGTCCAAGTCAGAATAGGTTGTCTTATTTGTGAAGACATTACCTGCCATTTCTTGGGTCACCTTGCCCATTTCTTGTTCTTTGACTTTGGTCAAAAGTCTACCTTTGACTGGTCAAACGTTGACCATTGACCCTTTGACTTTTGACCACATGTCATGCACCTATTGGAGAGCTGGTGGGGGCTTGTCCCCCTGCCAGAACTTGGCAAGGAGAAGGGCGCACGCCAAGGGTGGCGTGAGCCCAAGTAGGAGGCGCCTAGGAGTCCTTGTTGGACAAGGACTCCACCTCCCTTTTGGATTCCAATCAGAGTTCTACTAAGAATCCAGTTTGACTGGTCTTAGGCGCCCTCTAAGGAGGAATCCAGGGGTCTCTATTCCAACCAATCAGATTTAGATCTGATTTCACAAAGGGTTGTGATTGGTTGAGAGGAAGAGGAGTTGGATCACAAGAGGTCTATAAATAAGACCCTGCGCCCAACCCTAATTCCAAAAGTAAGAGTGAATGCTATTAGATACGCCCCAAGGCTGCCTCTCCCCTCCTTCTCCATGCCATAGTCTCTTCTCCTCTTGCTCTCCACGTCCAAAAGGTGTTTTGGACTTAGTTTGGTGCGATTCAGATCAAGGAAAGGCGACCAAAAGCAAGAAGGCTGCGCTGCTGCAAAAGGACGACTGCAGATCTTCAAAAAGGTTTTGAAGATCCTCCAGATCAGATCCAGATCTGATTTTTGGAGGTGTGATAGAAAAGAAGAGGATCTCCAGATCCAACCCGAGTGGATACCGGTAGAGGCCAGGCGCTTGCGTGGCTAAGATCCAGAACCTTCCACTGCAATCAGGATCATCTACAGGGTAATAGGATTACCCAAATCAGGTAAATTGAATTTGATTTAATTTATCATATTTTATTTTATTTATTAAAATAATAAGAATCAGATCTGAAACATATCAAGATCTGATTGAGATCAAGTGAAAATTTTTGAAATATATCTCTTGATCTAATCAGATCTGAACGAACCTGGACCGGAAAATCAGGATTTCCCTTCATATACTTCTTATCGGAAGTGGTTTGCTACCTACCAGAAGGTCGATGGTAGAAGTGTCAGTCTTGTAGATGATCACCTATGCAAAGTAGTTGGAATTGGCTCTATCAGGGTGATGATGTACGATGGGATTATTCATACATTATCAAATATCAGGCATATACCAGAGTTGAAAAAAAAATTTGATTTCTTTGGGCTATTTAGAGGAGCAGGGTTATGCTTTTAGTAGCCAGGTTGGGAGTGGATGTCTAAAAATTTCCAAGGAACCTTTGATGGTGATGAGAGGTAGAAGACTGAGCAATAATCTTTACAGAATGGAAGGCTCAGTGGTAAATGATAGTGCAGAGATGCTAGCAGCGGCACAGGAGGAGCAGATTTTATATTGACTATGGCACTATCGGATGGATCATGTGAGTGACCATGGACTCACAGAACTAAGTAGAAGAGGTATGATCCCAACCCTAAAGAAGGAGGGCACAGATCTTTGTGAGCCATGTATCTTTGGCAAATAGCATAGGATGAAGTTTGCTAGAAGTACCAAGCGTAGCGAAGGAGTGCTGGATTTAGTGCACTCAGATGTGTAGAGACCAGCTCCTGTATCAGCTAGAGGTGGGGCAAAATATTTTGTTACTTTCATTGATGATTTCTTAAGAAAGGTATGGATTTATCTGATCAGAGAAAAATTAGAGGTGTTTGTCCGGTTCAGAGCCTGAAGAGCTAAAGTAGAGGAGTCAGAGAGATAGGTAAAGTATCTGAGGTCGGACAATAGAGGGGAGTATACTAGCCTTGAGTTTAGGAGGTACTATGAGGAAAATGGCATCAAATGCCATTACACGACGAGGATGACTTCCCAATAGAATGGTATTATGGAGAGGATGAATCGGACATTGACCGAGAAGGCACGGAGCTTGAGGTTGCAGACATCACTCCCAAAGTTCTTTTAGGGTGATGCTCTAATTTTTTCTTATTTTCTTGTGAATAGGTCCCCTCATTATAAGCTGAATGAAGGCATTCCAGAAGAGATCTAGAATGGAAAGAAGGTGGAGCTTGGTCATCTGAAAGTCTTTGATTGCACAGCCTATGCACATGTGGAGGCAACCGAGAAGAGCAAATTGGATCCAAAATCTCAAAAGATGACATTCATAGGATATCTACAAGGAGTCAAGGGATACCTACTGTGGGACTCTCAGGCATCGAAGTCAGTGATCAGCAGGGATGTTATCTTTGATGAGAAGAGCATCTTGAGAAGGTCCGGACTAGATGAAATTGAAAAAATAAAGGTGAACAGCAGTGGCCAGTCATAGAATGATGGCATGTAGGTTATATTCACTTATAGGAGTATTTCTATTGAGGTGGAGCTAGGCAAAAAAGTATTGTCTCAAATTGAAAATCAGCATGGAGGGCTGACAGTTCAGAGAGATATGTAAGAGCAGCCACAGACATCAGGCAGAGATGTGCCAGTGGGAGTAGCTTTGCACAAGCCCCAGCGTATTATTAGGAGATTGATCAGATATGGTATTGATGAGGTTATCTCCTATTCACTCATCACTACTAATAGAGATCTAGAGAATTATGCAGAGGCCATGGAGAGTGAGAATCATAATTCATGGATGTAGGCCATGATGGAGGAGATGGAATCACTTGAGAATTAGACATGGCAGCTAGTGGATCTTCCAGAGGATGCTCGATCTATTGGCTCAAAGAGGATGTTCACAAAGAAAGAAGCACCTTTAGAACAAGGTGGAGTCAGATTCAAAGCAAGGCTGGTAGCAAAGGGATACTCACAAAGGATAAGGATTGACTACACAAAAATTTTTTCTCCTGTGGTGCGTCATACATCTATTCGAGTTTTGTTGTCACTGGTGGCACAGCATAACATGAAATTGGAATAGATGGATGTGAAGACGGCCTTGCTTCATGGTACTTTGGAGGAAAGAATTTACATGAAGCAGCTAGATGGTTTCATGGAGATGGGACAGAAAGAAAAGGTGTATTTACTTAGGAAGTCTTTGTATGGCTTGAAACAATCCCCTCGTCAGTGGTATCAAAGGTTTGATAGCTTTATCTTGAGCCTGGGTTCCAGCAGATGTGAATATGATTGTTGTGTCTACGTCAAGGATGTAGATAAGAAGGATGCCCTATACCTATTATTGTATGTAGATGATATGCTCATAGTCAGTAGAAGCATGGATACTGTGAAAAGGTTGAAAAGGGTATTATCATCTAAATTTGAGATGAAAGATTTGGATCCAGCTAAGAAAATCCTTGGAATGGAGATTTGCAGAGATAGGTGCAAAGGAGTGCTCCATTTGTCATAAGAAAAGTATATCCAGAAGGTTCTGGAGAGGTTTGGGATGGAGAAGGCCAAACCTGCAAAGATGTCATTGCCGAGCCATATGTCTCTCTCCAAGTTACAGTGCCCCCAGTCAGAAGAGGAGAGAGAGTACATGAAACGAGTCTCTTATGCAAATACTGTAGGTAGTGTGATGTACACTATGGTGTACTATAGATCAGATATAGCACATGCTATGAGCACGATTAGTAGATATATGGCTAACCTTGGGAAGGAATACTGAAAAGCATTGAAATGGATATTGAGATATCTGTATGAAACAAGGGATTATGGTTTGGTGTTTGGTGGGTAGTCGAGAGGATTTGGAGAATAATTTGTGAAGATGTGTGAAGGTTCAAGTCCTTTGGAAGGATTTGTTGATGCAAATTATGCTGGTGATCTTGATACAAAGAGGTCTACTACTGGAGACCTCTTCTGCATATATGATGGATCGGTATCTTGAAGATCAACCCTTCAGTCAATCACGGCCTTGTCTACCATAAAGGCTTAGTATATTTGGATAACGAAGGTTGCAAAGAAAGTCTTTTAGCTTAGGAGGCTGATTGATGAGTTGGGGGTGGAGAAGAGCAAGGTTATACTATTCAGTGATAGTTAGAGTGCTCTGTTGTTAGCATAGAACCCAATCTATCATGCACGTACAAAGCATATAGATGTGATGTACCACAGGATCAGAGAGCTGATGGAGAAAGGTGAAGTGGAACTGATGAAGATCCATACCAAGAAGAATCAGTCTGATGCACTCACGAAGGTACTCCCCAGAGATAGCTTTCAGAGATATATGGCACGAATGGGTCTGTTGAGAAGAGATGAGTTCACAAGAACTTAGAAGCACCAAGGTGGAGAATGTGAGCTCAGAAGTGGCACTCCTAAGTCTTGGAAACATGAAAAGATAGGTTATGGAAAGATAGGAGTGAGCCAAAAGAAGAATCAATCTCAATAGTAAAGTTTAGAAACTGGACCGACTCACTCTGAGATTGAGCCAGCTCAATTGAGAACTAGGTTAGCTCAGTCCAGGACTGGATCAGCTAGGTCTTAGAAGAAAATCTAGATAGAGAGTAGCATTTTTGGGCTATTGGCATGGTACATAACTAGGTTGGCTCAGTCTGGGATTGAGCCGACCCAGTCGTAGGTTAGCCAGCTCAGTCTAAAATTGGGCCGGCTCAGTTTTTGCGGGTTATTATTTTATGTACATGGGTTGTTTGGGTTTGGAGAGTTTTTCTATGAGCTTGGACTTGATCCTTTGTAAAGTATACTTACTGAAAATAGATCATGATTGTTAGAGTGCTGAAATATGCTGAATAAAAGTTCTTTTCTTTCGAAAATCTCTTTTTCTCTTCTTCTCTATTTCTTGATTTATTTGATCGTGCTTCCGCAGAGATCTCTAAGAAGTACTTCCTTGTTGCTTGGCTAATCATCGGTGGCCATATCGATCTATGTGGGAAGAGTGCATATTCACAATAATATTAGCATGTCTAGATTCTGAGTAGGGTTTATTGATTTGATCACAATATGCATAGAATTAATAGTAGATTTATTTTGCTTTTATTGCAAAGTTTATTCAAAAAAGTTTCGAAATTGCATGCTTTAACCTTACTCGATTTTCAATAATTAAGTGAGCAGAATAACATAATTAGGAGTATGACTAAGGTTGGCTTTATACTCGAATAAAGTTAGATCAAGGATGGGCCAATCAAGCGGCAAAGCTTGATGGCCCAAATTAATCAATCCGAATAATTTTATCCAATCAAAGGCCAAATTGAGCTATAGATCAATCACCGCAATCAAAGATGGCCTAATTTACTGATGTCCAATAAGGGCGCATGGGTGAAGGTCAGCATGCTATCCCAAAACTAGGGGTCAGGGCTCCTTTGACAAAGTTCAACCAATGTCCTTAAGGCCCTCTACTTGATTCGACAAACTCCAGTGACTATAAAGGGAAACAATATAAAGAGAGAAACACTATAGAGAAAGAAAAACTAGAGAGAGAGAAATAATTATTTATTTATTTATTTATTTTTTATTAGGAATAAAATAACTCCCATCGAAGTGCAATAAGAAGTCTGATCTTGATATGATTTCATCCAGAGTTGCAGCAATTATGCTTGAACTTTATCTAAGCTAATCTTCTACTCCAATTCAATTCAAGAAGGTTGATCTTCAAACTCTGTATGCTGAATGATCTTCTTGGTTGTAACCATCCGCTCTCTTTTAATGACTGTAGAATGCTCCTAAGGCATGATGAATTTCATCCGGACGAACTTGAACATTGAAAGAAGTCTCCATTCAGTTGATCACGATCTCGGATCTAAGATAGACAATAAGACCCCTGATAAAGACATTAAATATATATATATAAAGATATTAATTTATTAATTAATTTATCTTTATTTCTTAAGAATTAATATTTTAATTTTATTTTTTACAGAAAAGAAGATCATTAATGAAAAGAGATCGATTTATGGTTCACAACAAAAAAAAATTGAAGTGAATTAGACCTGAATTGGACCCAGAATGAATATTTTAAAAAAAATAAAAAAATAAAAATAAATAAAAAAATCAGCCCAAACTAACTTATTAAACCGGTCGATGCATAGTTGACTGACTGGATGGTCTATAGATCCTGACATGAATCGTCCACTCAGCAGGCGCGCCCAATCAGAGGCCGCCCCATGGTGGGCCTAGACCCTTAAGGGGTTCACCAAAAATCCATCATGGCTCACAGGGGTAGAAAGGTCATTTCTCAAGTGAGGCGCGACGCGATTGGCGAAGGTCTTTGGTGCGGCCGGTCTATGTGATTTACAGGCATAGTATTTACACCATCGAATGGTCAGAAATCAAGCAGCAAAGATTCGATGGCCAGAATTCAATTCCAAGTTGATTAAGGAAGATTTCAGTGCGATCCAACAATCCAAATTCATCCTATCAAGAGATCCAATGGCTGAAATTTAATCTGGGTCTTATTTAAGCTATAGGCGATGGATTTTGATCAAATATGAACTATTTAAACTCGATCTGATGGCTGGAAATCATCATAGAGAGAAGAATTAGATCCAGGCTCATTTTCCTTGATTTTTCTCCATTTTAAACTCAAATTCCTTTAATTTTTCTTCTATAAAAGGCCCTCCCCTAAGAACCAATGAGCCATCAACCCTTTTAAGCCCTCCAAAGCTCTTCCAAAGCTTCTCCATCAATAGCCAGCCATCTCTCTCTCCCTCTTTTCTCTTTTCTCAAGCTTTCTTCTTCTCTTTGTTCTCCTTTTTCTCCAACAGACCATAAAATTCTTCTATTTTTCCACCAAAAACTTCTCTCCTTCTCTGGATTCCTACAACCAGCTATTACTCGGGTTCTTCAACAAAGCTACAAATGAAGATTTCAGCAAGAAATCTTTCGATGTTCGGCTGATCATCTTATTCTTAGAAGATCATTATGATCTTATTTTGATGGTATTTTTTATTTTCTATCTTTTATATTTTTTTTAATTTATAATAAAGACTATTTTATTTATAAAATTTTGTATTTTTATAAAATTGATCTGAAATAGTTTATGACTCTTGGAATGAGCCATGATCTACAGATATGGTTCGTACTCTTGGGATAGATTATATTTAGATTAGTTTTTATTATATCTAATTTAATTTAGACTAGCCAATAACTTTAAGGAATGGACTATGATCTAAAGGATGCAGACCATGCTCTCTAAGATAGGTTATATCTTTATTGATTATATATCAATTATAATATATTAAAAAAAATATCGGCTATCAGATAAGAGATCAATTGAGATCTTAAGAATCCATCTTCATACTTGCAACTTCTCTTTTAATTAATTTTCTATTTATTTATTTTTTAAATTAATTTAAATAATCTTTTAATTAATCAACTTTTAATTAATCTTAGTTATTTTTAATTTATAATTTAAATATAATTAACATAATTCTTGAGGATACAATCCTGACTCATCCTATCTATATACTAATGAGTTAGGTTTTATTTTTGACCATCCATGACAGCGATTAAATTTTGGCACCATTACTAGAAATTATGATTTAGTTGCTTAAAAATATTTAAAAAATTAAAAATTAAAATAAATAAATAAAATAATAAAAATAATAAAAAATAAAATAATAATAATATAATAAAATAATAATTAATAAATTAAAAATTAATAAAAAATAATTTAAAAAAAAATTAAAAAATAGCAAAAAAATTAAAAAATAATATAAAATAATAAAATAATATAAAAATTTAAAAAATAAAAAAAATTAAAAAAATTACATCAACACTACATAAGCTATCTAGGGATTAGAGACCAAATTACAAAATCTAACAAGTAAAATTAATTAATTTAAATTTGATTGTCTTACTTTGCTTGGACATCTTGACTTTTTGCATCTCATCTTCATAAGATATTTTAAGAGCACTAAATCCAATTAAACAAGATAAGGTAGAAATTTGATCATCCTTTCTTAGCCTAAAAATAATTAACCAGCATCTTGCATTGACCAAAATCTTAATTTTTAAAATCAATTAGATGTTGGCCCCCAAGAATATTCGAGCTCATTAAGATAAGGAATCCTAAAAGTTAGATCGAGTTAGGATTAGTCAATTCAACTGGTATCTAAGAAATATGGTTTGTGGGATGACTAGGCTTGAAGGAAAATGGTTTATAATTGATTCTGTTAGCTTACTTGGCCAAGCACAATTGGTGTCTAAGGCAAGCAATGGAAGGACTCTCACCGATCTTACACTTACCTGGCTAGTTGAGTGGCTGATTCTTTACTTAGAGGGCTTGAAGGTGATCTTGGCAGTTAGAAGCTATCTAAATCTAGGATAATCTTTAGCTATGATTGATTGCATAATCTGATTGCTAACCCATAAACATCAAACCTAATTAAACTCTTCATATTTCTTTCTTAGTTGTTGCCCAGCTAGACAACCCAAGAGGGGCGGGGGTGAATTGAGTTTTCCAAAATTTAAAATAGATATGTGCAATGTAAATATTTGAAAGCTATGTGAGTAAGATGTGAGAGCTAAGAAATGCAAGAGGCAAGAGCATGCATACACAAACAAGAAATTTTTATAGTGGTTTGGTGCACTTCCAGCACCTACGTCCACTCTCCAAGCAAGATTCTTAGAAATTTTATTATAATCCCTTAAGATTACAGTCGAATAGTTTTTTCGGGCTCACTATCCTAAAATCTAATTAGTTTTTCTCTAGGTTCACTAACCATAATCCTTACAAGAATCAAACAAATCAATACAAACCAATCAATGGAGAGTAAAGCCCTAAATTCCGAGTTTCAGTCCCTGCTAAAAATAAGTACATGAAAAGAAATAAAAAAAATTTACAACAAACAATGCTCCTTTAAATGAGCTAAATAGTTGTCATTGCAGTTCATTAAATGTCTCTTTGAATGCTGGGAGTTATTGCACTTCAATACTTGAGAAAACTTTGAGTGAAAAGGATTGCTCATGGAAAATAGGGCATTTGTTGCTTTTCTCTTATTGTTTTTTTTTGAAAAGTACTTCTTCTTCTTTTTATATCTGGAGCATTCCCTCTAACTTGATATGATTGGAGTCTAGAAAAAATAAAATCCGACCATTGGAGAGCAAAAACTAGCCATTAGAAGTGAGAAAAATAAATATCGAACAGTCCATTGAAAAGCTATCGCCATGTCTCGAGATCTTTCGATTTATCTCAAGACCTCTCATCAAATTTTGAGACCTCTTAGTTTGGCCAGAAAACTTCTCGATCTCAGATGCTCAAAAATCTACTTTCTAAAAAAAATGTATCGCTTGAGACCGAGAGCTCTTAGTTCTAAATGAGACGTCTCATCGGAGCCATGAGACCTCTCAAGAATCCTACGAGACTTTTCACTCTTAGAGTGTAGAAACTAAGTTTCTGTCTTCTAAGAATGAGATATCTCAAGATTAACTTGAGACCTCTCAATGGCGTGCGAGAGTCTTGCTTGTGCATGCCAGACTTCATGAGAGCTTTCGAAAAATTTAGGAGACGTCTCGAAAATTGACCCAAGATAATTTTGAGGAAATTCTTGCTACCAAATAAGGAGATTTAATTTTTATTTGAATTAAACTTTGTGTCATCCTTATTTTGGTCAAAGAGCTCTCTTTCTTCTAGTATTTGAACACTTAAAAAAAAAATTAGTAATCATTTGCTTTAATGTTTGGTCATCATCAAAATCACTTAGGGGATCAACAATCTCCCTCTTTCTGATGATGACAAAACATCAAGCAATTGTATTAATGAAGAGAATGCATGCGATACATATATCATGTATTAATGAAGGAAAGAATGTGAAATTCTTGATTTTAAAAGAACTTAAATTTCCAATGATATACCAATTGTTGTATTAATGCTCCCCCTTAATGTATGCTCTTTTGATTTGTATGGATTAATTAGTGTTGCATTAAGAAAATTTAATATGAGATTAAGGAATTCATTCTTTTGTATATTTTCTCCTATTTTTCTCCCTCTTTTTCTCAGCATCAAAATCACACAAATGTAAGAGAGGAAAGCAATTTAGCAAGAGGACAAGAATATTTCAAAGAAAATTTGATTCCATTATAGAGAAGTGAGATTACAAAGACAAAATGGCATATTGTTTTACAAAAAGTAGATCTATACCAATATACTCAAAGGTACACCAAGCAACATACATAAACAAGCAGAAAGAACTAGACCTATTCCTCATCAGAGAGAAATTCTATGATTGGTTTAGATGAAGATCTAGGTTTAGAGGATGATAAGTGAGGTGTAGGTCAAGAAGATGGTGAGAGTTGAGAAGTTGATGGAGTCCAAGATCCAAGGCTGCCAATTTGATTCATAATCTACCATAATGATTTGATGAGGACTTTAGCAGTGGTGCACTATATGATGATGTTCTCCTCTAGTCTCCTTGCAATTTTGACAGTCTTGGATAATAAAAGTTCAATTTGAGTTGATGACCCATGCATGTTGTTCCTTCTCCAAAATTTCAAGCCTTTGTGATAATCCACTAAGTTGTTGGCTAAGTATTTTAGTCTGTCCCTCAGAAGATATCCTTTGTTACTCAATTCTCACCAACAGTTGATGCTTTACATTGGAGAGGAGATCAATAAACCTTTCAGACACCTTTTAAACTACTTGCTCTACCACCCTTTCAATTAAACTTTCTTGATCAAAATCAGAGGAAGGTGCAGGAAATTGACTTGGAGGCCCTTGTGGAGTATGTGGAGACCTAGGTGTGGTGAATGAAAGTCCAGCTACAGAGGGTGAGGGTGGAGGAAGTGGAGGCCTATGCTCCTTAGGCTCATTCCTAGTAGCAGTTTCTTCTTCTACTCTTACCCATCTATCATCCTTTTTCATAAATTTCATTATGTTCAAAGTTTCTTCATTTATGTAGTCGGTGTGTGCTAATTTCTTAAAATCTTCACCATCTAGATTGGCATAAAAATCCTTGAAGATCAGAGTGAAAATCATCTCATAGGGAAGATAGGCTTTGCTTTTGTTGGCTGTCTTTCAACTATTGAAGCATCAGGCATTGGAAAGTTCATATAGGTGTCTCAATTTACAAGTACGTAACATAACAGCCAGTTCTTTTTTGCCTATCTCAGCAGTCATGGCTTCCGAACTTCAAGTAATGGTATATGACTGCATTATGGCATACTGTACAACAAGTTCATTCACTACAGCAGATTGTACTGTTCGAAACTAATTATTGATTTTCATCCATATTTTCGTCGGTTTCTAAATATACTTTAAAAGCTCGACCTTTATTATCCAAACTCCAGACTAGCTTGCCCATGAACGTCTACTGGGTAACTTCTAAAAGTGGCCCCTCATTTTTCTCTCATCCAGACAAATATGAACTTCTTTAAAACGAGATTCCTGATCTTTTAATGCTTGGCTCAAAAGTTTACATATTCTCAAAAGCGCCTATATGAAGGGTCGCAGATATAACCGTTTTCTCAAGAAGACATCAGCTTCCCCCAACCTTATTGCCCTCCCAGCACCTGACCGACCGCAAGATGGGAAATTTTTTCTTGTCTAGGTATATCCATGTCAATTCTGAGCCAGTGGTCTGTTCCTCAATGGTGATGAATAGTTAAGCTTCATGAAGAAAAACGAATGGAGATGGCTGAGGACGAATGTCCCACTGCCCAGATGGCTTTGGGCCCAGCTCTCATGGTGAGGACTCAAGAGTATTGGTGCTCTCAAAGCCTTGGAAGTAGATATAGAAAAGAGAGCAAGGAGTGAATGAACTCAACCATTCAAAAAGTTTTCAACAAACAGAGAAAACGGCTTGTGTTTTAGAAGGACCAGCCTTGGCTATACTAGAAGAGCCAGCCAGCAAAGCCAACAGCTGAAGATGAACTAGCGTCGAATTATAGAGAGAGCTTGCTCGGACGCCAGGAAGTCCATAAAGTTGTATCAGGACTGAACGCGTGGAGAAGCTTGACATCGATTTTTTTGTCAGAAGAGCTTAGCTTGAGTGAGAAAGTCAAGCCAGCTTGAATCCCTAAGAGAATCGACTCGAGGCAGCAGAACAGGAGAGTGATGATTCCGGCGCACTCACAAGAGACATCACCGTCGAGCCGACCCCGAGCTACTGATCGAGATGGCTTCGAGCAGTGACAGTAACAAAAATAGTTTCCTATTCTAGCCTAGAATTGGGTTTTAATCCTAGGATCTTATGGCCTTGTTGTAGGTCCTAAGAGGGGCTAACCTATGGATTAGGACTGGGATTTGTCCAATGGGTGTGTGCATGGAAGGATAGATGGTGTGTACAATGAAGGAATCACATTCGCACTGATTTTTCGACAGGCTATGTTTCAGATCTGAATTAGTCACTCAAGAGATATATTATCAACAGTGCAACATGCTTTTTTCTCTTTGATGCTTCAGGAGGTGACTGGGATATTTAGATCTGATTATATTAATATCGATTAAAATCACAAATATAGATAATTAGACATAATTATGAAATTCATCCTTTAGGAGATATCCTATTATCCCCGTTAGATGAATCCCCCTGTTTCCTGTATTGCCAGGCCCGGAAGGATTCTACGGATCTAGACCACGTAATGCCCTCCTGGCCTTATCGGATATCGCACTCAGCTGGGCTTGTAAGTCTAGAGATCTTCTTCTGTCTATCACATTATAATAAGACTCAGAATCTGGATGCTGATTTCGGAGGATCTCGTCAAAATAATACTCTTTTTAATTGAAGATCAGTAGTCAGCCTTTGCAGTAGTGCACTGCCTTCCTAGCGTTTCACTCGTCTTTACTTGTGATCTGGAGTCGCACAGCGGACGCTGTTGTGTAAATCCTAAATCCAAGCTCCACAAACTCTTTTGAAATGTAGAGAGGAGAAGGGAGAAGGTGAGTTTTTTTACATGGAGGGACAGAGGGAAGGAGGCAGTCTTTGGGGTGTGGGGAATTGTTGATTCCAAGTCATACTCTTTGATTTGTTGGGTGCAGGCTCTTACTTATCAGACTAACTATGATCACACACTGCCTCTTCTTCCCCACACCAATCAGCAACCCTTTGTAAAATCAGATCTAATCGTAGAATTTATTGAATAGATCCCCTGAAATTGCTCCTTAGTAGGGATGCCTTAAGACCGTCAAGTTGGTTCTTAGGGAGAACTCTCACATTGGAATCCAAAAGGAGATGGAGTCCCCTGTCCAATTATGGGTCCTCCTTCAGGCTACGCCGCTGGTAGCTCAGACTATGGGCCATGCCCAAGGGTGGTCGCCCTCGCCCGTGCGACCTTCTTGCTAGGTTCTGAAGGAGGTATAGGTCCCGCTGACTCCCGCACACCACCTCCAATAAGTGTTGCCTTGTGACCAGCGTGGATAGAAAGTCAGAGTATCAATGATGTGTCAATCAGTGTTTGACCCAGGTACAACAGGTAGCATTTTTCTGAACCAAAGTCAAAAGAATGAGGAAGACAGATGGAGGTGCCAAAAAATGAGTAGGTAATGTCCTTACAAAAAATATAGACCAACCTTATTTCCTAACTTGAACAACAACTCCAGCTCAGACATAGTGAAGGGCCGTTGATTGAGTAACTACTCCTTTGGCTTCAGACAGGTGAACAAACTTATTTGATTTTGTCATGCAAAGAGAGAACGATTAGTTCAAATCGAGCTGCTCGCACGATTTTCCTTGAACTGATATGAACTCAAATTTCAGATCAATTGAACCTGGATCAGTTCAATTGATGATCACCAACATTTCAAACCCTTGGTTTTGTGTGACCGCACAGTTAGGTTCAGTTCTGTATGATAATGGGATACATGTCATGATCTCATATCACTCGACAGATGCATCGCACAACTCGCTTTCGATGGATCGGAACTCTTCTATTCGATACATGTAGAATGATCGTTATCTAAACTCATTCTACATTGCTCCCAACAAACTCACTAGTGACATCTAGCAGTATATGGTGGCAAGAGACACGTTGCTGCCATCAGAGCTGATGTGAACCTCTTGGTGGCACGGCTATTGCCTGTTGTGATTAAGTTCTTCTATCTTGAGACCCTGATTAGATTATGGTTAAGTGTAAAGCTCGCCCGTTCAACTGACCTATTTCCTATCATTGAATTGTAAATCATTTTGAGTTTGAGTCCGATATGAAAATCTAATAAAACTCTTTCTATTAATTTTCAAACTCTGCATGCCATGGACTTTGGGACTTGATCCTCATTGATTATCATAGGGCTGCTCCTTACCACCCGAGAGGTACGATGATCCATTCTTGATGCCATCTCGTTCTACAGATGAAGAACATGCTATAGCCAACATACACCTCAGATTCTATATTGGCTTAGACAGAGTCGAGTAAGTGGGTCGTTAGTGCCACTACCCTAACGCCTGGTTCAAGGTGAACTAATCGATGCACCACTTAGATCAAGAGAAATAGACACAGATTCTAACTGCAGCACAGGTCGATCAGTCATTTGACTGAGAAGGTCCGACTCTCGTAATGACTACTCGAGAGTGGTCACCGCTCAGGCTTCCCTCATTCTGCTAAGAAAAGTAATCTGTACTCTCGCTCTGGTTGTCTCTACAACCATAGACTCAAGACTCAATCTACTAAAGAAGAGTGATAGTACACCAACCTTCCAGATCAATCACCCATCCTCGTGATGATCCTGGTTCGGGAGCATTTTTTAATGAGTATAGACAATGAGTATTCATGTCTTAAATTTTCGACTGCTTGAAACTTGAATTATCATTACGATTACTCAAAGGATGTCTCACTAGACACTAAATACATACTATGTGATAAAAAATAACTCCATTTTTTAATTGATATTAAGTCAAATTATGATTTTGCTCGTAGAAAGTGTACTTACAAATGTCAGCTCAATTTTGGCTTCTAGGGCGACATAATACTTCTATACAATCTCCCAATCTATGTCCTAAAGCCAATTGCTTAAAGTCTAGAGTCCCATCTTCTCAAGGTGGGACTTCGATCTCTCCTGGCCAACGATTTTTGTAAGTGGGTCTGCCACATTAATCTGTGGAGTTTGAACTCTATCTTGACTTTCGAATACACGCTGCTCGAGGTCCATCCGGGCGGAATGAGGTGGTATCGCCGCTCAATACTGCTTGAATTTCCTGCTGATAGACCTCGGCTTCCTAGCAAAGGGCTATGGCACCATGTTGTTCGCAGTATAGAGTATGGTATTGTGATGGGAATTACTCTAATTTTCTATTAGTAAACTTCTTGTACCCAGAATGCTTCCTTGCACCTCTGATGCAGCGATATTTCTGCTTTCCATGGTGGAATTCTGCTATCACCATTTGCTTGAAACTCTTTCCAGATAACAGAAGCCACCATTGCACATAAACAGACTCCCAGATGTGATTCAAATCCATCTATTCAGACATGAAATTTCGAGTTTGGTGTATCCTAGACTTGGATTACTCTGTTCCTGAAAGACCAAACTCATATCCTTAGTTTTCCTTAATATTATGATACATTTCACAAGAAGTACAGTGTTCTTCACCTGGATTTGATCTGAATATCTGCTTGTTGACACTAACTAGCAGGCTATATCAGGTCGTGTATATAGAGGGTAATACATGAGACTCCTATTGCTAGGAAGCCATAAGGGATCTTTGCCTCATTGCGTCTTATTTTCTCTCAGGTGTGCTGGGGTCCATCTTCTTGGAAAGATGAATAACAATGTTTAAGGGATATTGAATGCCCCTCTTAGAGTTTTTCATACTAAACCTCTTAGTACTTTTTTCTATGTACATTTCGTGAAAGTCCCTAGCATCTATTCGGTCTACTCCCTATACGACCGTTAATTCCTAGAATAAAGATGTTTTGCCTAGGTCTTGTATAGAGAATTCTGACAACCATAATTTGAGCTGTGTGTCCCTATGGGAATCCAATGTCGCAATATAAGGAGGCAGATCCACGGCGTACACCGGAGGCGTATAATACGAGGAAGACAACGCGCTTCCGCCTGACGCTTTTCTTGAAAAATACACGGTTCCTCTTCATTTTTGATGAACCAAACATTCTTTGATCACCATTAAGTGGAAATGAGTGTTCCAGCTCCGAGATGCTTTGCTAAGTCTATATGGAGCCTTTGCAGCTTGCAAACCTTGTATCAGTAGTCACTGGATGGTGAAACTAGCGCTGTTCCATATAAGTATCTTCCTCAAAGATATCCATTTTAAGAACGTCGTTTTCACGTCCATTGCCCCATATTTCATAAATCGAAATAGGCCTCAACAGCAAGCAATGTGTGAAGAACTTAACCATAGCCACTAGCAAAAAAGTACCTGATAGTCAATGCCTTGCGCATTGACTATAACCTTTTGCCACTATTTAAGCTTGAACGTCTCCGAACATTTCCATCTGCACAATCTTTTTCTTTGAAGAATCTCATTACCACCCAATAGGTACTGATACCTTCTGGTGGATCTACTCCAGCCTTGGTTTGAAGTACATCGAGTCAATTTCTGACTGCATTGCCTCTAGCCATTCTGCGGGTCGATATCTTGATATCGCTATTGTAGGTGTTGGTGAATCATACCATATGATATTGCCTCGTTGTACTTAATGAGACTTTTCTCAATCCAAGCTTGATTGCTTCCACATGTCCGTATCTTGAATAAACTATTTTTCAAGAAAGATGGCAATGTCCGACTCACAATCACATGTGGCTTTCTGGAAATGTAGAAATAGTATCTAATGACTCTTTAGGATATCCTAATGAATTGAAGCTCTAAAGACCTAAACTTTAACTTGTCCGCTTGTTGTCTTTTGGACATGAGCGCTGGACCAACCTCAATTCTGAGATGATCAGATTGAATTTCTTATGTGCCATATCTCATTACGGTGTGGTAGGAAATGGTTTTAGGAGGGAACCCATTCAGTAGATAATTGAAGTTAACATGAGTGCCCCCAACAGAAAACAGAGAGGTCTGTGAGCTGCTCAAGGCTCGAACCATGATCCATAGGGTCCGATTTCTCCATTCCTAAAATCCCATTTGAGTCTGAGGTGTTCCCTGGTGGAATGTCCTTGAGAGACTATGCCATTTTCTTAGATAGTCCTAGAAATTCTGGCTTAAGGCATTCACCTCCTTGCTCTGATCGAAGAACCTTAATGGGTTTTCCAGTTTGTTTTTCTACTTCATGTCTGAATTCTTTGAACTTTTCAAAAGCTTCAGACTTGTGTCTCATAAGATACACATACCCATACCTAGACAGATCATCGGTAAAGGTAATGAAGTAGACAAAATTGCCTCTAGCCGGCACATCAAATGGGCCGCACACATCAGTATGTACTAGGGCAAGGAGATCTGTGGCCCTCTCCCCATGTCCAACAAAAGGGAGTTTAGTCATTTTGCCTTGAAGACAAGATTCACAAGTTGGATATGACTCAAAAGTCAATGGACTCAATAGCCCATTTTTCTCCAATTTGTTGATCCTATCTTCTGCTATATGACCTAATCTCAGGTGCCATAGATATCTGTCGTTTGGACTATCCCTAGGTCGTTTGGCATTCACGTTTTGCTCGATAGTTAGAACAGGTACATCAATATGTAGCTGATAAAGACCATTAATAAGGAAAACCATTTGCAATTTTATTTCTTTCATAAAGAATGTTACAATGGTCCTTAAAGAAGGTGATCACATAAGCCTTCTTGTGCTAAGCATGAAACAGAAATCAAATTCCTGCTAGCTGCAGGCACATAATAACAGTCTTTCAAAACTAAGTCTAAACCAGATGGTAATCGAAGAGGGTATGTTCCCACGGCTACTGCAGCAACTCTTGCTCCATTACCGATGCGTAGGATCATGTCTCCATCCCTCAGCCTCCTGCTATCCTCAAGACCCTGCATAGAAGTGCACAGATGAGCACTAGAACCAGAGTCAAGCACCCAACTGGATGCAGAAGAAACCGTAAGGTTAGACTCAATAACGAGCATACCTCCAGAAGGACCTTCCTTCTTGTTCTTCAGGGTGGCCAGGTAAGTAGGGCAGTTCCGCTTCCAATGGCCGTCGCTGTTGCAATGGAAACACTTTCCTTTGACATCGGCCTTTTTCTTCGGCTCTGCCTTCTTCTTCTTTGATCCTTCCACCTTTTGCTTTTTCACAGACTTCTTTTTCTTTCCATAAGACTTTCTTTTGGAAGAAGTCCGTTCCATAGCAAGAACTGAGCCTTTAGAACCTTTCATAGAAAGCTCAGCGGTAACCAGCATATTCATTAATTCGGCCAAGGAATTTTGAAGTTTATGCATGTGGTAATTCATGATGAATTGCCCATATGCATCAGTCAAGGATTGCAGAATAATATCGTTCTGCAGGTCCAAGTCCTAACTTCACACCGAGCTTCTCAAGCTCTTCCATGTCCTTGATCATTGTCAGACAGTGATCTTGGACTGACTGCCCATCACGCATCTTAGCCTTAAAAAGTCATTTCGTGACTTGATATTTGGCTGCGCGACTCTGTTCACCAAACATCTCCTGCAGGTGAGCCAACATTTGGCGAGCAGTCCCGATATCTTCATGTTGGCGCTGGAGCTCATCAGACATCGAGCCCAACATGTAATATCTGGCCTTATTATCTTCGTCTATCCATTTTTCCAGAGACGCTCTCTGTTCAATGGATGGACGGGCTGGTAAGGTGGGAGGGTCCTGGTCCAAAACATGGGTTAACTTCTCGAACCCAAAACTAATTTTGTAGTTCCTGAGCCAATCTTTATAATTGGGTCCAGTCAGTCTATGTGTGTCCAGGATACGTGCCAATGGGTTGGACGCAGACATTTTTCTGTAGAGAGTCAAAGATTCTAGTTAGATACTGTAATTTTGACTTGACCAATTTATTTAGGGATTTTATTTTTAAACAAATTAGCTCCCACTATTTTCTCGGATCCCTACACTCCCTCTGTAGAGATGCGAAAATCTCCATGATTAATGATTTCTAGTGGGTGGTGCGGTCTCACCAACTGACTCATCACCTCACCTAACAGTTATTGGTGATGGGTTAGCCAATGAGTGAACAACTCTTGTTCAATGATTCTCTAATCATGGTGCACCCAAACTTGGTCTCTAATTCATGAATCTCACCGTATCCAAAATATTGATCCACTCCTTAGTTAAGTCAGACCCACCATTTGCATAGACTGGGTTCCTAATTGAGTCTCTCACCGTATCCGAAATATTGAGCCCAACTCATCCTCCAGCCCATAGCATCCAATGCCTAATAGACATGGTTGCATCTTTCCCGGTGCAACTGAGCCACTGTATCCAGCCGAGAACAATCAACCCCGGGAAGGGCCCGCACATCTACAATGGTGGAAGACCTCAGACTTAATCTTTTCTTAGGGAGAATTGATTCAGGTCTCATTAAACTAGACTTGGCATAGTCATAACAATTATGACTAACCTAGTGGCATGGGTTAGCTCGGATTATTGACCACTCAGATCAGAACTGTGTCAACAGATATGGCCAGGTAAGTGAGACCGATGGAAGGAATATGCCATTAACTCGTACAAGAACGCATTCAGGTCGAGTAGCTTCCAATTAAAAACCAGTCGGTCGTATGTGCCAAACTTACCTTAGACACCAAATTGTTGAGTCAGAACCAATTGGGTTAGCCTACAATCCAGACTCTAACCTCTGAGCCTAATTAGGTCTTGCTTGATCGTGACTCGATCTTGACCCAGACTTAATCCTATTAGGCTGGTCAATTTAAGCATTGTTGATCCCATCTAACCAACTCTTGATTCGGTTTGATCAACCGCTTAGACCTAATTGAGCTACCCAAGCCCGAACCCAGTATTATGAATATGTCTTAGATCTGAAATTCTCAATTTTAGACCTAATTAATATTCCATAATCTTAATTTTTTAATTAAGTAGGGTTCATAAACAAAATATGCACAATAAATCCTAGGGTTTCAGGATCTAGGGTTTTGCAGAAAGTAAGTTTTGGGTTTCTGATTAAGGACGAACACGCAGCACCCCTACACATCATAAGAACACCCCATCGAATGGGAAGAGAGGGCCTTTAAACCCTTCTTCATTCTTATGACCGGACGGCCAAGAGGAACGCCTTAATCAGGAACATGCAATACTACAAAACAGTTTTAGATCTATATCATATATCTCATATACAAATTAGATCTAATCATGGCATATTTTGCATACATCTCATGTATCAAATCATGCATATTTTTAGATCTAAATTATCTCATAATAATCTAAAAAATTAGATTTAAATTGATCTAATCAAAATAAATTCTAATCTAGACAATTATGTAGAACTATTCTACAACTAGTCTAGACATGCATCAATCATATCTCATATGATATTTAAAATTAAATAATTTTTATTTGCTATTTTTTAGATGTTATTATAACCATTATAATATCAAAAAATAGTAAATAAATAGATCTAAAATATGATTTAATCAGATTAAATCAAAAACATGCAAGACTATTCTATAGAACTATTCTATTTTAGAACTAGTCATGCATATTTTCTAATCTTAGATCCAAATCATTTAATTTTAATTTTTTCTGATTTTCAGATCTGATCACATCTCATGTGACATCTAAAATCACTTATTTTTTAATTAAAATAAATTTAAAATTAGATCTAAACACTTTTAGAACCATGGCTCTGATACCAGTTGAAGGAAAATCCTGATTTCCCGGTCCAGGTTCGTTCAGATCTGATCAGATCAAGAGATATATTTCAAAAAAATTTTTTCTCTTTGATCCTAATCAGATCTAAGATATTTTAGATCTAATTCTTATTATTTTAATAAATAAAATAAAATTAAGATAAATTAAATCAAATTTAATTTACCTTGATTTGGGTAATCCTATTACCCTGTTGATGATCCTGTTGCAGCGGAAGGTTCTGGATCTAGCCACGCAAGTGCCTGGCCTCTACCGGTATCCACTCAGGTTGGATCTAGAGATCCTCTTCTTCTCTATCACATCTCCAAAAATTCAGATCTGGATCTGATCTGGAGGATCTTCAAAACTCCTTTTGAAGATCAGCAGTCGTCCTTTGCAGCAGCGCAGCCTTCTTAGCTTTTGATCGCCTTTCTTTGATCTGGATCGCACCAACCAAGTCCAAAACTCCTTTTGGACGTGGAGAGGAGAGGGAGAAGGTGGGTTTGGCATGGAGGATGAGGGAGAGGAAGCCTTGGGGCATGGGGAATTATGATTCAATCTATCTTTGAGTTGGGCGCAGGGTCTTATTTATAGACTAAGCGTGATCCAACTCCTCTTCTTCCCAACCAATCACAACCCTTTGTGAAATCAGATCTAAATCTGATTGGTGGGAATAGAGTCCCCTGGATTCCTCCTTAGAGGGTGCCTAAGACCAGTCAAAGTTGGTTCTTAGGAGAACTCTAATTGGAATCCAAAAAGGAGATGGAGTCCTTGTCCAACAAGGACTCCTAGGCGCCTCCAACTTGGGCACACGCCAAGGGTGGCGTGCGCCCTCCTCCTTGCCAGGTTCTGGCAGGGGGACAGGCCCCCACCAGCTCTCCAATAGGTGCATGACATGTGGTCAAAAGTCAAAGTGTCAATGGTCAATGTTTGACCAGTCAAAGGTAGACTTTTGACCAAAGTCAAAGAACAAGAAATGGCAGGTGACCAAAAATGGCAGGTAATGTCTTACAAAATAAGACAACCTTTTCTGACTTGGACAACCTCCAGTCAGACCATATGAAGGCCTCTGATTGAGCACAAACTCCTTTGGCTCAGTCAGGACAACTTATTTATGATAGTAAAAGAAGAACGTTAGGTTCAATCGAGTGCTAGCACGATTTTCTTGAACCTAATTGAATCTCATTCAGATCAATTGAACTAGATCAGTTCAATTGATGATCACCAGATTCAAACCCTTGTTTGTGTGACCCAGTTAGGTTCAGTTCTGTATGGTAATGGGATATGTCATGATCTCTATCATCGACATCATCGAAACTCCTTTCGATGGATCAGAACTCTTCTGATTCGAACAGCTAGAATGATCGATCATCTAAATCATTCTAATTGCTCCCAAAATCCACCAGTGACACCTAGCAGTATATGGTGGCAACCCATCAGAGCTGAATGCGAACCTCTTGGTGCAGCTACCTGTGTGATTAAGTTCTTCTATCTTGAGCCCCGATCAGATTAGGGTTAAGGTGAACTCGTCAAACCCTAGTCTCTGTCATATGATGTAATCATTCGATTCGAGTCCAATGTGAAAATCTAAATAGAAACTCTTTCTATTATTTCACTCTGCCATGGCCATGGACTTCTGGACTTGATTCTCATGATTATCATAGGGCTGCTCCTCTACCACCGAGGTAGATAGATTCCATCTTGATGCAATCCAGTTCCTACAATGAACATGCTATAGCCAACATACACCTCAGGGTTCCATATGGCTAGGAGACCGAGTAATGGTGTAGTCAAACTATAACACCCTCAAGGTGAACTGCCGATGCACCTCAGGTCAAAGAACCAGACACACTACTGCAGCATCGAGTCAGTCATTGACGAGAAGGTAGACTCCCTAATGACTACTCGAGGTGGTCACGCTCAGTGCCCTCGTTCTCTAACGAGTACCTATACTCTCGCTCTGGTGTCTCCACACCGTAGACTCAAGACTCATCTACTAAAGAGAAGTGATTGTACACCAACCTTCTGGATCAATCACCATCCTCATGATGATCCTATGGTCGGGAGCATTTTATGAGTTAACAATGATTATTCATGTCTTAAATTTTCAACTCTTAAAAATATGAATTATCATTATCATTAACTCAAAGGATGTATCACAGACACTAAATACCCATATGTGATAGAAAATAACCCATTTTATTGATATTAGTCAAAATTATAATTTTGCTCCTAGAAGTGTATTACAAGTGTCAGCCAATTCTTGCTTCTAGGGCACATATATCTAACAGTACATGGGTTCGGAGAGTGCATCACATTAGGTTAGCTAGGGGAGCTTTTTAGGTTTGGTCTTATTTGATCAGGTATATATACTATGTACTGAGTTTTGTAAACTAAGCATGGAATCAATACAAGCCTTTTCTTCCTAAAATCTCTCTTCCTCTCTCGCTCTCCCTCTTTTCTCCATGCCCTAAAGTTTGCTAGGATTTCAACAGAAAGGCCATCCCTTTTCTTAGCTCCTTGTTGCTATATCCATAAGCATCGAGTGCAAGGATTGTTCCCAACAGATTGGTATCAGAGCAGCCATCTGAAACAATAATTGGTATTAGAGCCCGATTGTTAGATCTGGTAGAGAAAAGATCAAAGCTTCACCTGGTGTTATGGTAAGGTGCTGAACAGATTTCTTTGAACATTATTTATTCTCTTTTGTGTTTGGTTATTGAAATCTGATTGGGATGGCATTGAGTACCATCAAGATGGACTTTGGTAAGTTTTATGGCAAGGATAACTTTAGTCTTTGACAACAAAGAATGAAGGATCTGCTGGTGCAGAATAGAATCTACAAGATCTTGACTCGTGAAAGATCGAAAAAGATTTCTACTGAAGAGTGGGAGAAGCTTGAAAAGATCGCGTTCAGTATGATTCATATGTACCTCACTGATAAAATTCTACTGGAGATTAATATGAAAACCACACTAAAATAACTTTGGCAAAAACTAAAGAACACATATATGGGCAAGAACATGACAAACAAGCTATGGTTGAAGAAGCAACTGTACAGTTTGCAGATGCCCAACGGAGAAGACCTAGTTTTCCACATCCAGAGATTCAATCAAGTTTGCTCGAATGTTATGAGCCTTAATATGAAGATTGATGAGGAGGATAGAGCTCTCCTATTATTGTGTTCGCTGCCAGTAGCATATGATAGTCTCATTACTACTCTGGTGTATGGAAAGAAGACATTAAACTTTGAAGAGGTGGTTGGAGTTCTCAGATCCAATGAGTAGCGAAAGAGGCTAGTTCTCAGATGCTTTTTGTGAATAAGAGGCAAGGAAGGCCTAAGAAGAGAACTAGAGATAAATCTAAGGGAAGATCAAAGTCTCAAAGAAATTAGATGGCTTGGAAATGTTATAAGTATCATCAACCTGATCATATTAGAAGAAATTGCCCATTTTTGAAGAATGAAAAGGAGAAGGATACTTCTAAGGATGGATCGACCAACAAGAGTGGTGCTCTATCATTTGAAGATAGTGAATAAGATATATTGGTAGTATCAGATGAAGTAACATAGTTGGACAACCATTAGACACTGGATTTAGCATGTTTTCACCATTATACTGCACATCGGGAGTGGTTCTCATCTTATGGAAGATCTAATGGAGAGAGTGTAAGTCTTGGAGATGATCACCCATGTAAAGTTGCTGATGTTGGTATAGTAAGAGTGAGGATGTATGATGGAGTCATATGGATATTCACCAATGTGAAGTATGTGCCAGAACTGAAGAAGAACCTAATATCACTAGGTTACTTGGAAGGACAGGGATATGCTTTCAATTGTCAACCAGGTAGCGGGTGTTTGAGGATTTCTAAGGATGCATTGGTGATGATGAAAGGAAGAAGACTAAGCAACAACCTATATAGAATAGAGGACTTAGTAGTTACAGATAGTGCGGAGGTGTCTATAGCAGCACAAGAGGAGCAGCTAGCCTACAAGCTGTGGCACTATCGCATGGGTCACTTGAGTGATAGGAGGCTTATAGAGTTGAGTAGGAGAGGTCTGATTCCAGTAGTCAGAAAAAAAGGAGATGACCTATGTGAGCCTTATATCTATGGCAAACAATATAGGGTAACATTTGCCAGTAGTACCAAGTAGAATAAAGCTGTTTTGGAGCTTGTTTACTCGGACATATGGGAACCGGCACCTATTGCATCTCAAGGTAGAGCGAGATATTTTGTCACCTTTATAGATGATTTCTCTAGGAAGGTAAGGGTCTATCTGATGGGGAAAAAAATAGATGTTTTTGCCTGATTTAAAATCTAGAGAGCTAAGATGGAGAAGGAGACTGGATAGCCAGTGAAGTATTTGAGGTCTGATAATAGAGGAAAATACACTAGCCTAGCATTTAGGAGATACTGTGAGAAAAATGGAATAAAATGCCATTACACAGTGAAGATCACCCCTTAATAGAACGATATCATGGAGAGGATAAATTAGACACTGACAGAGAAGACCAGAAGCTTGAGGCTGCAGGCATCACTGTCCAAATCATTTTGGGATGATGCTCTTATTTATTCATGTTTTCTTATTAACAGATCTTCCCATAGAAAATTGAACGGAGGACTTTCAGAGGCTATCTAGAGTGGAAAGAAGTTAGAGCTTGGCTACCTAAAGATGTTCAACTATCCTACATATGCTTTGATAGAAAAAGCCGATAGAAGCAAGTTAGACCCAATGTCATAGAAGATGATATTCATTGGATTTCCACGAGGTGTGAAGGATTTCTTGCTGTGAAATTCACATTCTCAAAGGTGTGTCATCAATCGCAATGTGATATTTGATAAAAAGAGCATCATGTTGAAATCGAAAAGTACAAATGGGGTTGTGAAGACAACACAGGACTGCATGGGATAGCTCTCAAATATAGGTGATTTGCCCTCAACGTCAACCTTGGGTCATGTTCATTTTGAGGTGGAGTTAGGCAGGCATGGTGATACACCTATGGAGGACCAGCATAGAGAGTAGTCTATCCTAAAAGAAGTGCAAAGGTAGCCACAGACAGCAGACTTGTAGGATACCACAAGGGAAGTGGCACTGCATAAGCCGAAGCACACTATTCATAAATCGGTGCGATATGACATTGATGAGACTATTTTCTATGCTCTCATCACTACCAATGGAGATCTAGAGAGCTTTGAGGAAGCTATGGAGAGTTTGAATCGAGAGTCATGGATGTAGGCCATGATAGAGGAGATGGAGTCTCTCAAGAAAAATTGGACATGGCAGTTGATTGCTCTACCAGATGATGTTCAATCCATTGACTCCAAATGGATTTTCACTAGAAAAGAGGCACCTTCAGAGCAAGGTGGAGTGAGATACAAGGCTAGACTGATAGCTAAAGATTGCTCATAGGGAGAAGGGATTGATTACTCAAAAGTCTTCTCTCTAATTGTCAGACATACGTCCATCAGGATGCTGTTGAGCATAGTTGCTGCTCATAACTTGGAGCTAGAGCAAATGAATGTTAAGACAGCATTCCTCCATAAGAATTTAGAGGAGAACATATACATGGAGCAGCCACAGGGCTTCAAGAAGCCTGGGTTAGAGAGAGAGCTCTGTTTACTGAAGAAATCACTGTATGGATTGAAGCAGTCTTCCAAATAGTAGTACAAGCAATTTGACACTTATGTGAGAAGTATTGGACTATCCAGGTGCGATCATGACCCATGTGTATATATGAGGTCTCTGAAAGATGAATCTTGGTTATACTTACTCTTGTATGTAGATGACATGCTAATAGCATGCAAAAGTAAGAAAGTAGTGTAGGAGTTAAAGAAAGCTTTATCTCAAAAATTTGAGATGAAAGACTTGGGGCCTGCAAAGAAGATCTTAAGAATGAAAATTGTCAAAGACAGAACTAAAAGGCTGCTACATCTATCTCAGGAAGGATACATCAAGAAGATCTTAGGTTGCATTTGGTGCATTATCAGATGGCGGTATTGTAGATTATCTACAATCTGGATAGATTGCCAGTAATGTTCATTACTATATTTGGTACATACAGGTAATATTAAAGTAAAATTATTAAAAATCTTAATTGATACATTTGATATGACCATCAGATTACTGATAATGTAACATTAAATTTTCAAAATATTTTTAAATTAAATTTATTAAAAATCACATCCTACACATAAAATAGAAATATATATTATTAATATATAATATATATTATATATTATAATATATAATAATATTATATTTTAATATATATTTATATTTATAATATATTATAATATTATTATAATATCATATAATATATGATAATATAAATTTATTATATTATAGTATTAATGTAATAATATTATTATTATATTATATAATATTATATTATGTTATAATATTATTTATAATATTACATAATATAATATTATATTATATTTATAATAGAAATATAAATATTATGTATTATATATTATAAATATACTATATATAATATATTATATTCTATTATGTGTTTATATATAATATATATGATAATATATTATTATAGTATAATATAATATAATATTATTATAATATATTCTTAGCATATGATCATATTATTAAAATAATTATATTCTAATATATATTTATATTTACTATATATATTTTAATATATAATAATATAATATAATATTATGTTATAATCTAACATAATATTGTATTATATAATATTATTTTATAATTATATTATTATATAACATAATATTATAGTATAACATATTACTATATTATTATTATAATATTATTATTATATTATAAATACTATATTTATAATATAAATATATATTATATGTCTATAATATATATTATTATAATATAATATAATATAATATTATATTATTATAATATATTATAATATGTTATTATTATTTTATCATAAATTATTAAATTATAAAATAATAATATTATTATAATATATTATTATTAAAATAATATTATAATAATATAATATAATATGATATTATATTTTATATAATAATATATTATAATAGATATTATAAATATAATATAATATTATATTATATAATATTCTTTTTATATTATATTTATAATAGATATATTCTATATTCTATATTAGATATTATAATATATGTTATATTTAATATATTATATTCTAATATATATGTATATTTATAATATATATTATAATATATTATTATAATATAATATAATATTATAATATATAATATTATATTATTATAATATTATCATAATATAATATTATATTATATTATATATATTTTTTGATGAGGATATTTTCATCCAAATATATCATTATCAGATTATCAAATGTTTGGTAATCTAAATAGCCATCCATCCCATTGGTAATCCAAATTATCTCTTATGAGATAATCTAGATTGTCTGACAATCTGGATTACCAACCTAAAAGATATACCAAACATGATAACTTGGTGGGGCCCTTTTAAATTACTAGCAATTTGGATAGATTGCTGGCTACCAAACGTAATCTTAGAGAGGTTTAGTATGAAGGATGCTAAACCGATAGAGCTGTCACTTGTCGGGCATGTTAGACTCTCTAAGATCATGTCACCACAAACTAAGATGAAGGTTCAGGAGATGAAAATGGTTCCATATGCTTTTGGTATGGGAAGTATTATGTACTCTATGGTGTGTTGTAGGCTAGATTTAGCTCATGCAGTGAGTTAAGTAAGCAGATTTATGGCTTAGCCTGGAAAGGAGCACTGGAGAGCACTGAAGGGTATCTTCAGATACTTGATTGGTTTGGTTGGGATCGACATCTGCTATGGTCGGTAGGAAGGTGCTAAGGAACATCCAAACATGTCCAAGGAGGCTCGAGGGCTAATAGAGAGATTTATGGATGCAAATTTTGGTAGAAATATGGACACTCGGCATTCGACTATAAGTTTTGTATTTAGCCTGTATGGAGGTCCAGTCTCATGGAGATCCTACTTGTAGCCAATTACGACCTTGTCCACTACTGAAATGGAGTACATTGGCATCACAGAGGCAGTGAAGGAAGCTCTGTGGTTGAAGAACTTGGCGCTGGAGATGGGATTCTCATAGGATGCAGTCAGAATGCATTATGATAGCTAGAGTGCTTTGTTGTTCATACAAAACTCTATGTATCATGCGAGGATCAAGCACATTGATATCAGATACCAAAAAATCAGAGAGGTAGTGGAGGATGGTGAAGTGGAGCTGGTGAAGGTTCACACTAAGAAAAATTCAGCTGATGTGCTTAGAAAGATACTTCCATGGAATAGCTTTTATAATTGCATAGTATTGATGGGGCTGATAGATATAGCTAAGTTCATAAGGACTTGGAAGTACCAAGATGGAGATTGTGAGCTCAGGTATGGTGCTCTCAAGCCTTAGAAGTAGGTGAAAGAGAGCAAGGAGTGAATGAAATCAACTATCAAAAAGCTTCAACAAACACTTCAGAAGGACTGGCTTGGATTTTATCAGAAGAGCCAGCTCGAGCTATAGAAGAGCCAGCCCAAGTTGAAGATGAGCCAGCTCAAATTCTGAGAGAGCTAGCTCAACTAGAAGTCTAGAAAGTGTATTAGACTGATACACTATAAGAGTTGGCTCGATTCCTATCAGAGCAGCTCGAGTGAAAGTCGAGCTGGCTCGAATCCTGAGAGAGTCGGCTCAAGTAGCAGAACAAAAAGTGGTGATTCGGGCTCTCATAGGAGACATCACCATCAAGCCGAACCGACTACTAATTGAGCTGTCTCGAGTAGTGAATAGAACAGAACGTAATTTCTATTCTATCTAGGGATTGGGTTTAATCCTAAGATCTTATGGCCTTGGTTTGTAAGGTCCTAAGGAGGATAACTTATGGATTGAACTGAGATTTGTCCAATGGATGTGTGCATGGTAGACATGGATATACATGGGCTCAAAAAGTGCATCATATTAGATTAGCTAGGAGAGTTTTTTAGGTTTGATCTTATTTAATTAGGTATATATACTTTGTACTAAGTTTTGTAAACTAAGCACGAAATTAATACAAGACTTTTCTCCCTAAAATCTCTCTTTTTCTCTCATTCTCCCTCTTTTCTCCATGCCCTAAAGTTTGCTAGGGTTTCAACAGAAAGGCCATCCCTTTTCTTGGATTCTTGTTGCTATTTTTGCAAGCATCGAGCACAAGGACTGTTCCCAATAGATTGGTATTAGAGTAGCCATCTGGAACAATACTTTGATCGAAGGAGTGATGGATGGTCTTTGGATGGCAGTGGTTCTCTTCTTTGGAGCCATTAGAGTCTTGGATTTGGATGAAATGGGCAATGGAACAATGATTCAAGAGGTTTGGAGGAGTGGATGGGAGTTTGGAAGAGTTTAGGGGGAGAGGACTCGAAGAATGAAAAGAATGAATGAGAGAGGGGGCCTCTCGAAAGTCCGATAAAAAAGGGCCTCGTGAAATTTGAGAGCTCTTATCTTGAAGACGAGATGTCTTGAAAAATCAACTGCTCTTGCATTTAAAGTGAGAGGTCTTGGAACACAATCGAGAGATCTCGTGTATAAATCGAGGCATCTCAGAGATAGGAGGAGAATCATCATAAAAATAGGATTTCAAGCTGGCTGTTCTTGAATTTTCAAGATAGAATTAAGAATGCTAAGATGGCAAAAGGAGACAAAATGTAATAAATTCAAGATTAAGCATATTTATAGAGGATCACATATACCAAGTTCACCTCAGATTTTTGAAAATCTATTTTTATTTAGAGATTTTATAAAAATGTCAACTAGTTAATTTTCAGTTGATATAAATTCAAGCATAATGTTATTATTTTGAACATGATCTATTATGAAATGATGTCTAATTTCATTATACTTTGTTCTTAAATATTGAATAAAATTTTTAGTTAAATTTATGGCACCAATGTTGTCACACCTAATGGATATATTATTTTGCTTAATTCCAAAATCTTTGAGTTGTTGCTTGATTCATCGTATTTGAGCACAGCAACTTCCTGCGGCGATATATTTGGCCTTAGTCATTGACAATACTATAGAGTTTTGCTTCTTGCTATACCAAAAAATTAAGTTCAATCCTAAAAATTGGCAGTGCCACTAGTATTTTTTTTATCTAATCTACATCCTTCATAATCAGCATCAGTGTATCCTATCAATTCAATGAAGGATTATTTTGAGTACCAAAGTCCTAAGTTATGTGTGTAGATTAAATATCTAAAAAAATATTTAATAACTAGTAAATGAGATTCTTTAGGATTTGATTGAAATCTAGCACACATGCATGCACTATACAGTATATCAAGCCTACTTATAGTTAAATAAAGTAGGGATCCTATCATATCTCTGTAGAGCTTTTCATTCACATTCTTACCATTTTCATCTTTGTTGAGTTTGCATGAGAAGCTTATTGATGTGCTGATCTCTTTTTCATTTTTCATGCCAAACTTTCTCAGGATCTCCTTGATGTACTTTCTTTGGCTAATGAAAATGCCTTCCATTGATTGTTTGATTTAAAGCCCAAGGAAGAAGTTTAGCTTCCCCATCATGCTCATTTCAAATTTATCCTGCATTAACTTTGCAAACTCTTGACAAAGAATTTCAATAGTAACTCCAAATATGATATCATCTACATATATTTGAACTATAAGAAGGTCATTATTTTTTCTTTTTAAAAATAGTGTAGTGTCCATACTTTCTATAATAAAATCATTTTATAATAGAAACTTAATCTCTTATACAATGCTCTAGATGCTTGCTTAAGTTCATATAGAGCTTTATTTAATTTGTACACATGGTTAGAAAGCGAGTGATTTTCAAAACTGGGTAGTTTTTCTACAAATACTTCTTTAGCAATATAACTATTTAAGAAGGCACTCTTTACATCTATTTGAAATAATTTAAAGTTCATGTAGTAAGTAAAAGCAAGTAATAATCTAATAGCCTCTAATCTTGCTACAGGAGCATATGTTTCATCAAAGTTAATCCCTTCTTCTTGATTATATTCCTTAGCAACTAGTCTAGATTTATTTCTTACTATATTTTCATGTTCATCTAATTTGTTCCTAAATACCCATTTTGTGCTAATTATAGGATGATCAAGGGGTCTATTTACAAGTGTCCATACATTGTTTCTTTCAAATTGGTTTAGTTCATCTTACATAGCTAGCATCCAATTAGAATCTTTTTTAGCTTCTTCTATGTTTTTAGGTTCTATTTGTGAAACAAAAGTAAGATAATCAAATGTATCTTTAAATGAAGATCTAGTTCTTATCCCTTGTGAAGGATCACCCAAAATAAGTTCTCTTGGATGGTTGTGTGCATACCTCCACTCTTTGGATAGATCTTTATGATTATTAGTTGTTTCATTTTCACCATTCTTCTTTTGTTCAACGGTTGTTGTAGATTTACCTTTGTCATGAATGTTACTGTCCTTCAAGTTTAGATTGTTAGCTTCATCAAAAATGACATGAATTGATTCTTCAACAACCAAAAAATATTTGTTGAAGGCTCTATATGCTTTACTAGATATAGAGTATCTAAGAAAAATACCCTCATCTACTTTAGCATCAAATTTACCTAGGTTGTCCTTACCATTATTATGAACGAAGCATTTGCAACCAAAGATATGAAAATAATGAATATTGGATCTTTTTTCTTTCTAAAGTTCATAGGGGATTTTCTTTAAAATTGGGTGAATAGAAACTCTATTTAGAATGTAACATACTGTGTTAATGACTTCAGCCCAAAAATATTTGGATAGATTCTCTTCACACAACATGGTATGGGCCATATTAACAAAGGTTCTATTTTTTCTTTCAACTACATTTTTTTGAGGAGTTCTTGGTGCAAAAAAATTATTTTCTATACCATGTTCATTACAAAATTCTTCAAAAAAATTATTTTTAAATTTTGTGCCATGATCGCTATGAATACAAACTATAATTTAGTTTTTTTTATTTATTATTTTCTTATAAAACTTTGAAAACATTGAAAAAGCTTCATCTTTGTGTGCTAAAAATAAAACCCATGTGAACCAAGAATAATCATCAACGATGACAAGACCATACTTCTTTTCTCCAATGCTTGTAGTTCTAATAGGTCCAAACAAATCCATATGTATCAGTTCAAGAGGCCTAGAAGTTGAAATCATATTTTTAGATTTAAAACTCTTCTTGGTTTATTTTTCAAATTGGCAAGCATCACAAATATGATCAAACTTGAAATTCAGTTTTGGTAACCCCTTAACTAAATCTTTGTTAAGTAGTTTAGATATAGTATGCATGCTTGCATGACCTAATCTATGGTGCCACAGCCAACTAGTTTCTTTGATATTAGCATTCATTGCAACTAGGCATTGACCACTCTTCATGGCAATTTCATCAAGATTTATCATGTAAATGTTGCCACGCCTAAACCCAATGAATTTTAGACTATCATCTAAGGAACTAGATACTTTGCATAAGAATGATTCAAATGAAATCCTAAAACTTTTATCACATAGCTGACTAATACTTAGTAAATTATATTTTAAGTTATCAACTAATAACACGTTATTTATAAAGATAGGAGTAATCTAAATTTTACCAATACCAATTATTTTTCCTTTGCCATTGTAGCCAAAGATGACTACTCTCCCTTCCTTCCTCTCAAGGGTGAAGAATTGTTTCTTATCACCTGATATATGTCTTAAGCAGTCGCTATCCAAATACCATTCGCATTTAGATCCTTGAGCTGCAAGGCATTCTTGCACAAATAATCAAGTGATAATTTTAGATACCCAAGTCTTCTTGGGTCTTTTGGGTTAGTGGTCATGGTCCCTTTTCGAACCCAAATTCTTTTAACTTGTTTTCCACTAAATTTACTTGTCTTGCACTCAAATGCCTTGTGTCCTATTTTTCTGCAACTAAAGCAAGTGATATGTGAGGTGCTAATGGATGTGGGTGCAGTAAAAATTTTTTTTGGAAACTTTATCTTATCTCTAGGTTTATATCCTAGTCCAGCTTTATCATAAACTCCTCTTTGATTGTTTAAAATCATTTATAATTTTTTAGAACTACAAGTAAATTTATCAACTAATGATTTTAATTTATCTAATTCATCCTTTAGGATTTTGTTTTCCTCTTTTAACTTGTTGTGCTCACAAATTACTTCTTTCTTTTCTTTTATAAGAGTTTGATTCATTTCTTTAAGATTTTTATTTTTTGTACTAATCTTCTTAAAATATTTCATTAAGTCATAAAAAGCATCTTGAAGCTCATCAAAAATAAAATCTAAGTTAAGTGTGGAGGATACCTCATCATCTTGTGCCATGAAGCATAAGTTTGCTTTATTTTGGTTTTCTTCCTCTGAGCTTGATTCATCGCTATTGCTCCAAGTTGCTAACATTACCTTCTTCTTCATTCTTTTAGATGCCTTCTTCAACTGAGGACACTCAGTCTTAAAATATCCAAGCTTCTTGCATTCATAGCAAGTGGGCTGATCCTTCTCCTTTTTTTTTCTTTCTTCCTACTAGCTTCTCCTCTAATGAAGCTCCTCTTCTTGAATCCTTGTCGTTTTCTTTCCATAAACTTTTTGAATTTTTTGATCACCAGGGCTAGGTCTTTATCGTTCTTCTCACTAGTGGATAGATCATCTTCTTCTTCAGCTACCATGGATTTCAGGGCTATTGTTTTCTTTTTTTTGCTATCCTCTTCATTATGCCGATCTATGGCAAGCTCATGTATCATCAGGGATCCAATTAGCTCCTCTAAAGGTAGTATGCTCAAATCTTTTGCCTCCTGGATAGCTGTCACCTTAGCTTTCCATGTCCTAGGCAAAGACCTAAGAATCTTTCTTACCAATTCACTATTAGTATAAATTTTTTCTAAACTTTTCAAACCATTTATAATATCCATAAATTTTATGTACAGGCTAGTGATAGATTTAGTAGGATCTATTTTAAATAATTTATATTGATAAACTAGCATGTTAATCTTTGTTTCTTTGACTTGATTTGTCCCTTCATATGTGACCTCAAGTCTATCCCAAATTTTTTTTGCAGAACTGCAATAGAAATTTGGTTAAACTCATTTGCATCAAGGGCACAATAGAGTATATTCATTGCCTTGGCATTTAATTGGATAAGTTTTTTATTCATTTCATCCCAATCCTTCTCCGACGTAGGAGAGGATGTGCCATTGACAATGACAGTAGGTGTGTGTGGCCCATTGACAATAATACTTCATAAGTCATAGTCGAGGACTTGAATAAAAATACGCATGCGAGCTTTTCAATAGGTATAGTTAGACTCATTAAAAAAAATAATCTATTAGTGGATTGCCCTTCGACAAGTGAACCTGATAGATCGTGATACCATTGTAAAAATAACATAATTATTAGTTTAATTATAACTTTTTTTAATAATTTAAAGTATGTAGATAGTAGTAAGTCGAGTCGAATCCATAGGAAGGTAGTGATTTTATTTTGAAATCTTTGATTGTTTTTGAAAAAAGAAAAGAGTGTGGAATTAAAATTTAAGTCAGAAAATAAAGTTACAGAAATTAAATGATGCTGAAGAATTAAATTTTGATACTAAGATCTACTATTTAAATCTTAGCATCTACTTGCAAGAAAATTAAAAAGTAATTAAAATAAAGTAGTAGAATTTAAAAAGCAAGAAATTAAAGAATAGAAATTAAAAGTGCAATAAATTAAATTTTATATTAAAATTAAAACTCAAAATTCAAATATAATAATTGAAAAGAAAAAAAATAAAAATAAAAACTCTTAATCTCAGATCAGCAGTGATGTGAAGATGGCATAGAAGTCTAGCTCTTCCTCTCGACACCGTCTGTCTCAAAGCAATCTTTAGCCAAAGCCTAACTTCCACCCTTTACCGTGGCTTCTCATAGATCAGATATCTCAACTCTAGGATCTTGAGGTCTTTTTATAGCTGCTGGAGGGTTGGAGACTATTCTGCTAGGCAATGTGGGACTAAAGCTTTGTATAGATCTATATTTATGAAGAAATTTGAGTAAAAAATGATTTAAAACTCAGCCTGGATGAATTCTAGTGAGTCCCATAAGTTCTGGCTGTCAAATTTTGATCAAATAGTCCAAAAAATGCCAAATCAAGTCAAATTAAATTCTGACCATTAGATGGAGTTTGATAGAGCATTTTTTATCGTTGGATCACATCAAAAATCATTCTAAATTTTTTTCCAGTCAGATTGAATACTGGCCATCCGATCAAAGTCTTGAGTGAGTGTTATTGTCGGATCATGATCTAGGTGTTTAAATAATCATTGGGAGCTCTGTTGGCCGTTGGATTGCAGTCAGTAGCTTTCGAAACCATTCAATGATAATCTGCACTATTTGGATCTGAATCAGAATAGGAGAAGTCCACTACCGCTGGATCATGATCGCAAACAACCATAATCATAGGATCGCGCCATTACTGTAGCTATGGACCACGTGAACCAGATGTATTTGAAGATCGGATCAATTAGCATGCAGCTTGACTTATAAAATTATCATTTTACCCTTGTGCACTATGATGAATTTTCTATAAACCCTTTAGCAGTCTTGGTCCACCATGTGGCAACGTCTGATTGGGCGAAATTTGTTGAGCTGGCGGTCCATGCCTGGATCATAGATCGGTGGGTCGGCTTCTATGGCTGAGCCGGCTTGGACGACGCATTGGCTGAGCTAGGATGCATCGACTGAGTTGAATGCAGTGGCTTGGCTGGACGCGCTGGCTTGGCTAGGCAAGCCGATTGAGCCAAAATATTTTTTTATTAATTTTTTTCTTTAAAAATTCATATTGGATTCATTTTAACTTTGATTTACTCTAAATTTATTTTGTTATGACTAGAGAAATAAGCTCTTTTTATTAATAATCTTATTTTTTATATTAGGTTAATAAAAATATTAATTTTTAAAAATAAATATAAATTAATTAATAAATTAATATTTTTATTAATAAATTTGTGATGCTTATCATACTCTCTAATTTTTTCATTGCTAGTTCCTTAGCAATGCAATATTAGTCTTGATTAATTACCATGTTTCATTAAGATCCTCCTTCGCAAAAATAGCTTTAGGATTGAAGATCAAAAGTTTAGCCAGTATCACTAAGTATTGAGTTTCAAAAATAAATTTCATGGTCAAGTTAATCAGAAACTTCTTTAGAATTCATCTAAAGATCTCCAACACTTGTGTTTGTGAAGTCTAACTTAGTATTTGGGAGTTAATTTAAAGGACAAATGTATCTTCTATTATCACCACTTTTGGTTAATTTTCTATATACCCCCAAGGTAAGTACATGAATTAAGATAACTTTCAGACTACCTTTTTTTTTTTTTTTAAATATGCTGAGCATCCCGACCTTTCCTCTACCATTTGACATGAACCTCCATATTTGCCTTAGGTGTAGAGATCTAGTTACTAAGCTTAAGGCAATCCACATATACTCTGTATTTTATACTTTTTATTTTAGGTAAGTGGCTCTTTCCTTAAATTCAAGTTTCTTTAATTGGAATATATATTAGTCACCAATTTTTAATAATAATTGAATCCTTAGTTGTCCTTATAATCAACACTTACTTTATCTCATTAGTGTGTATGTGCAATTTAAAGTACTGATATCCTTTAAATAACCTAAGTAGGTTGCTAAAAGTTGGACCAACTAATCTACTTTTTGACTCGCTACAGTCATTAGCTAATACTTTCTAATTTTATTATTTTTTTTAGTCAATTTTGCTCAAAAATTTTTTTCTTGAAACATAATTTATTCTTTTTTAAAAAAATTCAAAGGTTTTTTTTAGTTATATATATTATTTTTATTTATTTATTATAAATATATATTTTTTTGATATTATTTTTTCTATCCTCCAACTTAATCGATATTGTCCTCAATGGAGAAGAAAAATGGAAGGATGTAATAAAAATTTCTATTATTTATCCAGCATGGGTCATGAAGCTTTGATTCTCCTCCAGCCTAGCCACTTAATAAAAAGAAAATAAACTAAAAATAAATTAGATACAAGAAATATTGGGTTGCCTCCCAATAAATGCTAAATTTATTATCTTCAGCTAGACACAATGTAGCTCAATTCATTATGGGTCTGTTAATATTATTTGATCAATGATTTAGTTTAATAATATCTCTTCAATATATGGTTTAAGCCTTTGACCATTCACCTTAAAAAAATTCTTAGATCTAGGATCATAGAGTTTAATTACACCATATGGAAACACTTGATTGACTATATAAGGTCCATCCCATCTAGATTTTAACTTTTTAGGAAACAATCAAAGTCTTGAATTAAATAACCAAACTTGTTGATTTGGCTCAAAGGTTTTTCTCAAAATGTGTTTATCATAAAAGGCTTTCATTTTCTCTTTGTAGATTTTTGAGTTTTCATAAGCTTTCCATCTTAATTTATCTTATTCGATCAATTGTAACATTTGGTTAGAACCAGCTTGATTTAGATTAAAATTTAATTGCTTTATTGTCCAATATACTTTTTGTTCAAATTCTATCGGAAGGTGACATGCTTTTCCATAGATTAATCTATAAGGAAACATTCTAATAGGAGTTTTATAAGCTATCCTATAGGCCCATAATACATCATCTGATCGATATGACCAATCTTTTCGATCAGGCCTAATAGTTTTTTGTAAGATATTCTTGAGTTTTCTATTAGATACTTCTACTTGGCTACTTGTTTGTGGATGGTATGGTGTAGCTATCTTATGTCTCACTCCATATTTTCGTAATAGCATTCTAAACTGGTAGTTTGTGAAGTGGGTACCTCCGACGCTAATGATAGCATGTGAAAATCCAAACCTAGAAAAGATATTCTTTTGAATAAATTTTAACACTACTTTATGATCATTGATCCATGTTGCCATTGCTTCAATCCATTTAAAAACATAATCGATAGCCACTAAAATATATTCAAAACCATTATAGGATAAAAAGGGTCTCATAAAATCAATTTTCCAAATATCAAAAATTTCAACTACCAAGATGGGGTTCAAAGGCATCATGTCTTTTTTGAAATGTTTCTAAGGCTTGATACTTAAGACATTCCTGGCTAAAAGTATAGGCATCTTTAAATAATGAAGGCCAGTAAAATCCACTTTGTAATACTTTGGTCGTAGTTTTTCTTCCAGAAAAATATCTTCTGCAAGCAAGAGTATGACAGAATTGTAAGATATTCAACTGTTTAGACCCAGGAACATAACTACGAATGATCTAGTTGGCACAAATTCTAAAAAGTTCAGGATCTTTCCAAAAATAGTATTTTATTTAAGCAAAGAATCGATCCTTTTCATTCATAGACTAGCAATCAGGAATTTATCCTACTACCAGATAATTTACAATATCTGCAAACCAAGGGGCCTTTGCATGTGAAACTCCTAACAATTGCTCATCTAAAAAAGATTCTTTGATTGATACAGATTCACTATCTTCAACTAAGATCCTAGATAGATGGTCTGCTATAATATTTTTAGATCTCTTCTTATCTCGAATTTCTATATCAAATTCTTATAGCAATAAAATCCATCTAATCAATCATAGTTTAGTATCTTTCTTTGAGAGCAGGTATCTTAAGCTGAATGATCTGAATATACCATGATCTTTTATCCTAATAGATATGATCTAAATTTTTCTAAGGCAAACACTATAGCTAGTAACTCTTTTTCAGTTGTGGTATAATTTATTTGAGCTTCATTCAGAATTCTACTAGCATAATAGACCACTATGAGATATTTGCTTATCCTTTGGCCCAAGACAGCTCCTATGGCAAAGTCTGAAGCATCACACATGATTTTGAAATATAGTGACCAGTTTGGAGGTTGAATGATTGGGGCTTTGGTCATAATTTCTCTTAAAAATTCATAGGCTTTAAGACACTCTTCATCAAAGTTAAAAGGAACATCCTTAGCGAGTAGATTACGTAGAGGTCGAGAAATCTTAGAAAAGTCTTTGATGAAGTGATGAAAGAATCCTACATGGCCAAGAAACGATCAAATTTGTTTGATAGAAGTGGGTGAAGGTAGTTTAGAAATTAAGTCAACTTTTACTTTATCAATCTCTATCCTCTCTTAGACACTATATGTCCTAACACAATCTCTTCTTGAACCATGAAGTGGCTCTTTTCCTAGCTTAAAACTAAATTAGCCTCAATACATCGTTGTAATATTTTCTTCAAATTATTGAGGCAACTCTCAAAAGATTCTCCAAAGATCAAAAAATCATCCATGAATATTTTCAAAAAATCTTCTATCATGTCCGAAAATATTGATATCATGCACCTTTGAAAGGTCGCAGATGCATTACACAATCCAAAAAGCATCCTATAGAAAGCAAAAGTTCCATAGGGACATGTGAAGGTGGTCTTTTCTTGATCTCCTAGGTAGCCTGGTTATATTCTGAGTATCCATCTAAGAAGCAAAAATATTGTTGGCCAGCTAGTCTCTCTAGGATTTGGTCAATAAAGGATAATGGGAAGTGATCTTTTCATATGACTATATTGAGTTTTCTATAATCTATACAGACATGCCATCTAGTGGAAAGTCATGTTGGTACTAGGTCCCCATGATTAGTGTTGACAATCGTGAGTTTAGATTTTTTTTGGAATAACTTGTGTAGGACTCACCCAATGGCTGTCAGAAATAGGATAAATAATACCCGCATCTAACCATTTAATTACCTCTTTCTTGACTACTTCTTGCATATTAGGGTTGAGCCATCTTTACATTTCTCGAGTTGGTTTGGCATTATCTTTAGTATAAATGTGGTGCATACATATTGATGGACTAATATCCTTTAAATCAATGATGCTCCAACCTATGGCCTCCTTATATGTTTTCAAAATATCTACTACTTAGTCTTCTTGTTCAGGAGTTAGGTCAGAAGCAATGATTACTGGTAGAGTTTTCTCTAATCCTAGAAATACATACTTAAGTGATTCAAAAAAAGATTTTAGTTCAAGTTATGGTGGACCCTGAATTGAAGGATGTAATGGTTTGATTTTTTGCTCAGGTAAGGACTCAATTTTCATTGACCAAGATAATGTATGTGATGGATGAGGTGAATCAAGTAGGGCATTCACCTCTTGGTCTGGGATTTCTTTGACAAGCTTATTCAGAAGATCGTTCTTGAGTAAATCTAGGAAGGAATCGGATTCAACTATCTCATCTATCTGATTAATTACAAACCAGTCTTCCTCCTCTTGAGTGTGCTTAAAGGTATTAAAAATATTTATTCTTACTTTTTGTTCTCCAAAAAAAATGTCCATGGCTCCTGTCTTACAATTGATATTGGCATTGGCAGTAGCTAGGAATGGATGACCTAGAATTATGGGATTTTGATTCAACTCTTAGGATGGTTTCATATTGAGTATAAGGAAGTCTACTGGAAAATAACATTTATCTACTCTAACTAAAACATCCTCAATTAGACCACGTGGTATTTTTATAGATCTATCAGCTAGTTACAAAATAATCGATGTTGATTTAAGTTCTTCTATCCCAAATTTTTCATAAATCGAGGTTGGAAGTAGGTTCACACTAGCTCCTAAGTCTAATAATTCTTGGTTAAAGGTTATGCCTCCTATAACATATGAAATTAATGGAGCACCAGGATCTTTCATTTTCTAAGGCAATGGGTCTAACAGGACTGCACTTACATCCTTAGATAGCATAATTCTTTTAGTTCATGGCTCATGCTTTTGAGTATAAAATTCTTTAAGAAATTTAGCATAGGTCGGGACATGCTGAATTGCATCGAGAAGGGATAAATTAATATGCACTTATTTAAATAGTTTCATTAACTCCTCGTTATGTGTTTCTTGCTTTTTATGGGAAGAGCTTGCTTCTAAGACTTGAGGAAATGGGGCTTTGAATTTATGTCTTGAGTAAGTCATCTATTCTCCTCTTTTCTTTATCTATCTCATTACAACCAATATCAGTACTAGTTCTATGCTTAGGTTCTTCTATATGGTTAGCTTTAGTACTAATCTCTTCTTCTAAATTTTCTTCTTGGCTAGCATCAGTACTAGCCTCTATCATCTGATCCTGATATAGATCCTTAAGAATCCTACCACTTTGAAGTTCAAAAATTATTTTGGCATTCTCTAATTAGGGATTCTTAGGTGGAATGATGGGTTGATGATTGAATCCAGATGGTTCATGCACATTGGATGGGTTATTTTTAGGATTGGTAATCAGTTAGCTTGGTAACTGACCTAGTTCTCTCCTCATACTAGACTTAGCTAATTATTCTATTTGAGCTTCTAGTCTAGTGATAGATTGTTGTTGACTTAGAATCGATTATCGTTGCAATAGGATTAATTATTGCAGCCGATTAAATCAATCATCGACTAGATTGGTTTGTTGAGGAGATGGATATGAGGACTGATTATATTGTGGTGGCTGAAAAGGCTGACTAGGCTAACCTTTGTTATAAGCATAGTTCTAGTATTGGGATCTATTATGATAATTTTATACTAGTGGAGTTTGGATCTGAGCCTGAGTCTATTGTAGTTTTCAAAAAAAATTAAGGTGGTTTCTCTAGCTTGGATTATAGGTAGAAGAAATAAAATATTCCCTCATCTACCTAGGTGGTTCTCCATTATTTTCAGCCACTTGATTTTTAAATTTTATATGAATCAATCATTCAATTTCAAGATTTGGTTTAGCTAGGTCAGGTAATAGCGATCTCCAACTGTGCATGTACTAGTACAATCCAAATGTGTAATTTATTTTTTTCAATAAATATTTTTTTATTATTATCTTTTTAGAGAGGATAAGAGAAGAGAAAGAAGAGAGTTCTAAAAAAAAATCCTATGGAGTCCTGAATCTAGAGATGATAGAGAAGAATTAATTGTATTTATGTTTAATGTTAATTAGCAAATAGGTTAGCCAAGCAATCTTGACTAAGGGTTGTCCTAGATCTAGATAGCTCCTATTGCTAAGGTCACCTTCAAGCCCTCCAAGTAGAGAATCAGCCAATCAACTAGCCAGGTAAGTGTAAGTTTGATGGGAGTCCCTCCATTGGTTGTCTTAGACACCAATTATGCTTGGCCATGTAAGCTAATGGAATCAATTATAAACCACCTTCCTTCGGGACGTGATCCCTAAACCACTTTTTTTAGACATCAGTTAAATTGACTAACCCTAATCCAGACCAACTCTTAGGATTTCTTGTTCTATTGAGCTCGAGTTCCTAGGACTGTTGTCTAATTGATTTTAATTTAGAGGCTTAGGTCAATGATGGATGCTGGTTGGTTATTTGTGGGCCAAGAAAGAGTGATCAAAATTTTTACCTTATCTTGATTAATTGGATTATGCCCTTAATTTGATTTAATATAAATATGCACAAAAAAACTTTTCAAGTAAGGGGTTCTATGCAATTTAAACTAGATGCATGCAACTAATTAAATTTTAAGAAACTTACCTTGCCTCCAGCAATCATCAAAAAAATAAAAAATAAAAATAAAACTAATATGATGCATGCTCTAAGCAATTAGGATTTCTACTCTTATCATGAGATTTTTAATAAGATTTAAATAGATAATTTTTAATTAATTTAAAAATAAAGTAAATAATAATAAAAAATTTAGAATTTAGGATTGATCTCATTAAATAAGATTGAAAGTTTCCTCCTTGCCCTAATCTTTTTGTTGTTCTTTTTTTTTGTCTACAAAATAAATAAGAAAAGTTAGAAAATAGTAATAAAAAGAAAAATCAAAAAAATTAAAAATTTTAACTTTTTTATGCCTCCCAAAAATGGTGCCAAAAGCTTGATAGATCATAATACCATCATTAAAATACTATAATTATTAGTTTAATTCTGACTTTTTTTTTAAAATAATTTAAAGTACATAGATAGTAGCAAGTCGGATCGAATCCATAGGAAGACAGTGATTTTATTTTGAAATCTTTAATTTTTTTATGAAAAGAAAAGAAAAAGAGTTTAGAATTAAAATTTAAGATAGAAAATAAAATTATAGAAATTAAATGATGTGGAAGAATTAAACTTTGGTACTAAGATCTACTATTTAGATCTTAGCATCTACTTGCAAAAAAATTAAAAAATAATTAAAATAAAGCAGTAAAATTTAAAGAGCAAGAAATTAAAGAACAAAAATTAAAAGAATAATAAATTAAATTTTATATTAAAATTAAAACTTGGAATTCAAATACAATAATTAAAAAGAAAAAGAGAAGAAATAAAAAAAATACTTAATTTCAGATCAGCAGCGACATGGAGATGGCGTAAAAGTTTGGCTCTTTCTTTCGATACCATCTGCCTCGAAGCAACCTTTAGCCAAAGTCTGACTTCCACCCTTTACTATGGCTTCTCCTAGATCAGATGTCTCAATTCTAGGATCTTGGGGTCTTTTTATAACTGTTGGAGGATTGGAGACTATTCTGCTAGGCAATGTGGGACTAAGGCTTCATATAGATCCATATTTATGAAGAAATTCGAGAAAAAGTTAGCTTAAAACTCGGCCTAGATGAATTCTGGTGAGTCCCATAAGTTTTGGCCATAAGATCTTGATCAAACGATCTAAAAAATGCTAAAATTGGATGTGTAATGGCCCAAATCAAGTTGGATTAAATTCTTGCCATTGGATGGAGTTTCATGGAGTGTTCTCGGCTGTTGGATCGTGTCAAAAATCTTTCTAAAATTCTTTTTCTAGTTGGATTGAATATTGGCTGTCCGATCAAAGTTTGAAGTGAGCGTTGCCGTTAGATCATGATCTAGGTGTTTAAATCATCGTTGAAAGCTCTGTTAGCCATTGGATCAAAGTTAACAGCTTCTAAAGTCATCTGATGGCGATCTGGCACTGTTTGGATCTAAATCAGAATAGGAGAAGCCCACTGCCATTGGATCATGACCGCAAACAACCATAGCCATAGGATCGTGCCATTACTGTAGCTATAGACTGTGTGAACTTGGTGCATTTGAAAACTGGACCAATCAGCATGCAGCTTGGCCTATGAAATTATCATTTTATTTTTGTATGCTATGATGAATTTTTTGTAAATCCTTTAGCAGTCTTGGTGCACCACATGGCAGCGTCTGATTGGATGAAATTTGCTGAGTTGGTGGTCCATGCCTGGATCATGGATTGGTGGGTCGGCTTTTATGGCTGAGTTGGCTTGGACGGTGCACTGGTTGAGCTGGGATGCATCGGCTAAGCTAAATGGGATGGCTTGGCTGGGCGTGCTGGCTTGGCTAGACAAGTTGGCTGAGCCAAAATATTTTTTAATTATTTTTTTAAAAAAATTTATATTGGATTCATTTTAACTTCAATTCGCTCTAAATTTGTTTTGTTGTGACAAGAAAAATGAGCTCTTTTTATTGGTAAACTTATTTTTATATTAGATCAATAAAAATATTAATTTAAAAAAAAAAATTAATTAATAAATTAATATTTTTATTAATAAATTTGTGATGCTTATTAGAATCTCTTAGTTGGGTTGATATGATCTTTATCTCTACTTGATAAAATTAATAATTAGTAGAGAACCAAGGCTTTGATATCAATTGTTGCTCAACTAGATAACCCAAGAGGGGGGGTGAATTGGGTTTTCCAAAATTTAAAATAGATATGTGCAATGTAAATATTTAAAAGCTGTGAGTAAGATGTGAGAGCTAAGAAATGCAAGAGGCAAGAGCACACACACAAACAAGAAATTTTTACAGTGGCTCGGTGCACTTCCAGCACCTACGTCCACTTTTCAAGCAAAACTCTTAGGAATTCTACTATAATCTCTCAAGATTACAGACGGATAATTTTTCTGAGTTCACTATCCCAAAACCAAGTTAATTTTTTTCTAGATTCACCAACCACAACCTTTACAGGTATCAGACAAATCAATACAAACTAATCAATGGGGGAATAAAGCCCCAAATCTTGAGTTTTAGCACCTACTGAAGTCGAGTACATGGAAAGAAATAAAAAAGATTTACAACAAATAATGCTCCTTTAAATGAGCTGAATGATTGTCGTTGTAGTTCATCGAATGCCTCTTTAAATGCTAGCAGTTATTGCACTTTAATACTTGAGAGAACTTGGAGTAAAAAAGATTGCTCGTGGAAAATAGGGCGTTCGTTACTTTTCTCTTGTTTTTCTTTTTTTTTGAAAAATACTTCTTCTCGCTTTTATATCTAGAGGATTCCTACTAACTTGGATATGATTGGAGTTAAGAAAATGTAAAATTTGACTATTGGAGAGCAGAAACTAGCCGTTGGAAGCAAGAAAAATAAATCTAGAACAGTCCATTGAAAAGATATCACCGTGTCTCAAGACCTCTCGGTTTATCTCAAGATTTCTCACCAGATTTTGAGACCTCTCGATTTGGCCAGAAGACTTCTCATTCTTAGATGCTCAAAAATCTACTTTCTAAAAAAAATATATCATCTGAGATCGAGATCTCTCAGTTCTGAACGAGATGTCTTGCCAGAACCGTGAGACCTCTTGAGAATTCTACGAGACCTCTCGCTCTCAAAGCGTAGATACTAAGTTTCTATCTTTTGAAAATGAGACATCTCGAGATTAACTCGAGACCTCTCAAGGGCATGCCAGAGCCTTGGTTGAGCATGCCAGAATTTATGAGAGCTCTCAAAAAATTTAGGAGGCATCTCGAAAATTGATCCAAGGCAATTTTGAGGGAATTCTTGCCACCAAACAAGGAAATTTGATTTTTATTTGAATTAGACTTTGTGTCATCCTTATTTTGGTCAAAGAGCTCTCTTTCTTTTGACATTTGAATACTTAAAAAAAAATATTAGTAATCATTTGCTTTAATATTTGGTCATCATTAAAATACTTAGGGGGTCAACATTAGTTTTAGGACTCTTTAAGCTCTCATCTTTAGAGTTTCTTTCACCTTTTCTTATCTTATTCAAAAAATCTTAAAAAATAAAAAATGTATATTTTTTTGTGTTTTATCTAAGATATAATTGTAAGGTTTATACTTGGGCATCGCTCACTGCAACCCAAAATTCAACCTCTAGATCCTGAAATCGAGAGAATCCTTAGAGCCAACAGACCTAGGAACATGGACCGAAATCAAGAGAACGATCCACCTAGATAATTGAAGGAGTACTTGACTCCTTCCACATATTCTTACTATTCCTGCATTCAGGTTCCTCTAGTAGAATCTACACAGTATGAAATCAAGTCTTGTGTTATTCAGATGCTTTCATCTTTTTATGGACTTGCTAACAAGGATCCATACAAACATTTTGATGAATTCCTAGAAACATGCTCAATAGTTAAAATCCAAAATCTCTCTGATGATACCCTTAGACTAAAATTGTTCTTCTTTTCATTGAAGGACAAAGCCAAATATTGGCTAAACTCCTTAGATACTATAACTATTTCAACCTAGGACCAACTTCTAAAGGAATTCCTCAAAAAAACTTTCCAATAGAAAAAACTAATCAAATAAGAAAGGCCATAACTAGTTTTTCCTAATTAGAGGCTGAGATGTTTCATTAGACTTGGAAGAGATTAAAAGAATTGATTAGAAAATGCCCCCACCATGCTGTACCCAAGTGGCAACTAGTCTAGTGCTTTTATGATGGCTTGACAGAGAAGCACCGGCAGATGGTTGATGCATCCTATGGTGGAACCTTTATGCTGAAAAACGAGCAAGAAGCCTGGTAGCTATTTGAAATCCTGAGCAAAAATTTATTACACCATATGTCTGCTGCTATGAGAGACCCTCCCATGTCTGGATCTAAATGGGATGGAATTTATGAAATAGGTAGTTCGATGGACATCTATAGCGAAGTAAATGAATTATCTTGAAAGATGGATCAATTACTGTAAGCAATGCCCACTAGTACTCCACCCACACCCATAGTTGATATGTGTGCAATATGTTCAAGTCCTGCACACACTATTTATGATTGTTATACTGCATCCCAAATTTCTAAGTTTATACACGAACAAGTAAATCAAGTACAAACTCAGAACAATTTTAGGCCAGGATACAACCCTTACTCCAATACCTACAATCTCGGTTGGAGAAACCATTCAAATTTTTCTTAGGCCCAACAATCTGTTAGATATGTGTGCCCTAGAAGCCAGAATTGGATAACACTTGTAATACACATCTAAGGGCAAAATTATAATTTTGACTATAAATAATAAAATGGATTATTTTCTATCACAGTGTGTATTTGAAAGTGTCTATGATACATCCCTTGAGTTAATGGTAATGATAGTTCATATTTTCAAGAGTTGAAAATTTAAGACATGAATTTTCATTATTAACTCATAAAATGCTTTCGATCGTAGGATCATCATGAGGATGGTGAATGATTTGGAAGGTTGGTGTACGATCACTTCTTGAGGATAGATGAGTCTTTAGTCTATAGTATAGAGACACTAGAGAGAGAGTACAGATACTCATTAGAGAACGAGGGCACTGAGCATGACCACCTCGAACAGTCATCAGAAAGTCTACCTTCTTATCAATGATTGGCTTGAAGCTGTAGTGGTGTGTCTGGTTCTTTAATCTGAGGTGCATCGATAGTTCACCTTGAGGGTGTTATAGTTTGACTACACCATAACTCAATCTCCTAGCCATTCAAAATTTTAAGGTGTATGTTGGCTATAGCATGTTCATTGTAGGAATTGGATTAGCACTAATAGGAGATCTATCTACCTCGGTAGATGAGGAGCAGCCCTATGATGATCATGAGAATCAAGTCCAGAAGCCCATGGCCATGGTAGAGTAAAATGATAGAAAGAGTTTCTATTAGAGTTTTCACATCAGACTTGAATCGAATGATTAATTCATATGACGGAAATTAGGGTTTGATGAGATCACCTTAATCCTAATCCGATCAGAGCTCAAGATGGAGGAACTTAATCACATAGGTAACTACACCGAGAGGTTCATTTTTAATTCTAATGGGTTGCCACCATATGCTGCTAGGTGTCACTGGTAGATTTTGGGAGCAGTTAGAATGATTTGGATGATCGATCATACTAGTTGTCTGAATTAAAAAAATTCTGATCCATCGGAAGATATTTCAATGATGGCAATAATAGAGATCATGATATATCTTATTACCATACGAAACTGAATCTAACTGGATCATACAAACAAGGATTTGGATTTAAATATCATCAATAAGACTAATCCAGTTTAATTGATTTGAATAAGATTCAATTAGGTTCAAGAAAATCGTGCTAGCACATGATTGAGCTTGATATTCTCCTTCAACAATCATTAAAAGTTATCTCGACTGAGCCAAATATGTTTGGACTCACTTAGAAATCTTTACTTGATTTGACTGGAGCTAGTCCAGGTTAGAAAAGGGTTATCTTAATTTATAAGATAAATTTGAGATAATACCTACCATTTTCCGTCACCTGCTAAATCTTGTTCTTTGACTTTGGTCAAACATTGACCTTTGATACTTAGATATCTTCCCATATGTCATGCATCCATTGGAGAGTAGATGGAGCTTTGTCCCCTTACTAAAAGAAGGAAAGGGAGGGGGTGCATGCCTAGGGAGGCGTGCACCCAAAGAGGATAAAGATTGGAGTCCCATACGGATGGGACTCCAGTTGCTTCATGCTCTTTACTTGGGTGGCGCTAAAGACTCTTCTTTGATCAATCTTGACGCCACCTAAGGAGGTTTGTGAGAGACTCTAATCTAATTGGATCAGATGATGTCATCCCATCGATCAGATTTAGATCTGATTGCATGAAGAGCCTTGATTGATCGAGATGATGTGGCACTACATGGCGCAGCAAGGTCTATATAAATCCTATCTACACCAAAAATTTAGAGTTTTTGCCCTTTGTCCATGCCACATAGCCCCTCTCTCTCCTTCTCCATGCCTCCTTTAGATTCTCTCTCTCCTCTCCACATCTGAAAGTTTTGGGCTTCAATTTGATATGATCCAAGCAAGAGAAAGGCGATAAGAAAGCAAGAAGGCAGTATTACTATAAGAGACAACACTCGATCTTCAAAAGATATTTTGAAGATCTTCAAGATCAGATCCAGATCTGATCTTTGGAGTACAGATTGAGAATTAGAAGATCTCTAGATTTAGCTTGAGTGGATATTGATAGAGGCCAGACGCTTGCGTGGCTACATCCAGAACCTCAGGCAAACATCGGGATCATCATAGAATAATAGAATTACCCATAACAAGATAGAATTAAATTAGATTTAATTTAATTTATTTTTATTTTATTTTTATTAGATCAATAAAATCAAATTTGAAGAGTCTTAGATCTAATTTAGATCTAAGAAAAAAGTTTTAAAATATCCCTCTTGATCTAATCAGATCTGAACGAACCTAACCTGAAAAATATGATTTTTATTTCAACTAATATCAGAGCCAGGTTTCAGAGTTATTTAGATCTGAGTTTAATGTAATTTTGATTTGATAATTAGATAATTTTAGATGTCACATTAGATGTGATTAGATCTAAAATCAAAAATTAAAAAAATTAAATAATCTAGATCTAAGATGTATGAGATGCATGACTAGACTAGGAATAGAATTATTTTATGTGTAGTCTAGGATGATCATAGTTTTAATTTGATTAACTATGATTTTAGATCTATTTATTTACTATTTTTGATATTATAAATATTATAATTAGATTTAAAAAATAGAAAATAAATTTATTTAATTTTTTTTATATGAGATATGATAGATGCATGTTTAGACTAGTTGTAGAATAGTTCTACAAAGTTGTCTAGAATAAATTTAATTTGATATGATAAAATTTAAATTTTATTTTTTAAATATTTATAAGATAATTTAGATCTGAAAATATGCATGATATGATACATGAGATGTATGCAAAATATATTTTTAAGTTAGATCAATTTTATATATGTGATATATATGTAGATCTAACTAGTTTTGTAGATTATCATATTTTTTGATTAAGACGTTTCCTCTTGGCCATCCGATCATAAGAACAAAGAAGGATTTAAAAGACCTCTCCTTCCATTTGATGGGGTGTTCTTATGATGTGTAGGGAGTGCTGCATATTCGTCCTTAATCAAAAATTCAAAAACTTATTTTTCTGCAAAATTCTAGATCCTAAAATCCTAGGATTTTATTTACATTTTTTATTTATGAACCCTAAACTTAATTAAGAATTAAGATTATGAAATATATTAGATCTAAAATTAAGAATTTTTAGATCTAAGACATATTCATAAAATTGGGTTCAGGCTTGGGTAGCTCAATTAGGTCTAGCGGTTGATCAAATTGAATCAAGAGTTGGTTAGATGGGATCAAGAGTGCTTAAATTGACCAGCCTAATAGGATTAAGTCTGGGTCAAGGTCGAGTCACATGAGTGATCGATCAAGTTAAGACCTAATTAGGCTCAGTGGTTAGAGTCTGGATTGTAGGCTAACCCTGATTGGTTTTGGCTCAACAATTTGGTGTCTAAGGTAAGTTTGGCAGATACGACCGACTGATTTTTAATTAGGAGCTACTCGACTCGAATGCATTTTTGTCGAGTTAATGGCATATCCCTTCCATCGGTCTCACTTACCTGGACCATATTTGTTGGCTCAGTTCTGATCTGAGGTGGCTAATAATCCGAGCTAACCCATGCCACTAGGTTAGTCATAATGGTTATGACTATGTCAAGTCTAGTTTAAAGAGATCTAAATCAAATCTCCCTAAGAAAAGATTAAGTCTAAGGATCTTCCACCATTGTAGATGTGTAGACCCTTTCCGAGGTTGATTGTTCTCGATTGGTTCACAGTGGTTTCAGTTGCACCAGGAAAGATGCAACCATGTCTATTAGGCATTGGATGCTATGAACTGGAGGATGGATTGGGCTCAATATTTCAGATATGGTGAGAGATCCAATTAAAAATCCAATCTATGCAAATGGTGGGTCTGACTTAACTAAGGAGTGGATCAATATTTCGGGCATGGTGAGATTCATGAATTAGAGACCAAGTTTGGGTGCACCATGATTAGAGAATCATTGGACAAGAGTTGTTCACTCATTGGCTAACCCATCACCAATAACTGTTAGGTGAGGTGATGAGTCAGTTGGTGGGACTGCACCACCCACTAGAAATCATTAATCATGGAGATTTTTGCATCTCTACAGAGAAAGTGTAGGGATCCAAGAAAATAGTGGGAGCTAATTTATTTAAAAATCAAACTCCTAAATAAATTGGTTCAAGTCTTAATTACAAAATCTAACTAGAAACTTTGACTCTCTATAGAAAAATGTCTGCATCCAACCCACTAGCCCATATCCTGGACACCCATAGACTGACCAGACCAAATTACAAGGAATTGGCTTTGAAACTTCAAAATCATTTTGGATTCCAAGAAGTTAACTCATGTATTAGGATCAGGATGCCCCCACCTTACCAGCTCGTCCATCCACTGAATAGAGAGCGTCTCTTGATAAGTGGATGGATGAAGATAATAAGGTCAGATACTACATGTTGGGCTCGATGTCTGATGAGCTTCAGCACAACATGAAGATATCAAGACTGTCAGCTAAATGTTGGCTCACCTTATAAGAGTTGTTTTGTGAATAGAGTCACGTAGCCAAGTATCAAGTCACTAAATGACTTTTTAAGGCTAAAATGTATGATGGGCAGTCAGTCCAAGATCATTGTCTGATGATGATCAAGAACTTGAAAGCTTGAGAAGCTCGGAGTGAAGTTAGATCAGGATCTATAGAATGATATAATTCTGCAATCCTTGACTGATGCATTTGGGCAGTTCATCATGAACTACCATATGCATAAACTTTGGAAGTATTCTGGCCGAACTTATGAACATGCTTGTTACTGCTGAGCTTTCTAATGAAAGGTTCTAAAGGCTCAGTACTTGCTATGGAATGGACTTCTTCTAAGAGAAAGTCTTTTGGAAAGAAGAAAAAGTCGGTGAAAAGGTAAGAAGGATGGAAAAGTGGAAAGAAGAAAAAGGCAGAGCTGAAGAAGAAGGCTGTTGACAAAGAAAAGTATTTTCCATTGCAACAATGACGGCCACTGGAAGCGGAACTGCACCTACTTACCTGGCCACCCTAAAGAATAAGAAGGAGACAGGTCCTTCTGGAGGTATGCTCGTTATTGAGTCTAACCTTATGGTTTCTTCTGCATCCAGTTGGGTGCTTGACTCTGGTTCTAGTGCTCATTTGTGCACTTCCATGCAGGGTCTTGAGGATAGCAGGAGGCTGAGGGATGGTGAGATGATCCTACATGTCAAAAATGGAGCAAGAGTTGCTGCTGTGGTCATGGGAACCTACTCTCTTCGACTACCATCTTGTTTAGATTTAGTACTTAAGGATTGTTATTATGTGCCTACTGCAAGCAGAAATTTGATTTCTATTTCATGTTTAGCACAAGAAGGCTATGTAATTAGTTTTCTTAAGGACCATTATAATATTCTTTATGAAAGAAATAAAATTGCAAGTGGTTTTCTTCATAACGGTCTTTATCAGTTACATATTGATGTATCTATTTTTAATATCGAGCAAAATGTGAATGCCATAAATCAAAATGACCTAGGGATAGTCCAAATGATAGGTATCTATGGCACCTAAGATTAGGTCATATAGCAGAAGATAGGATTAACAAATTGAAGAAAATTGGGCTATTGAGTCCATTGACTTTTGAGTCATATCCAATTTATGAATCCATGTCTTCATGGCAAAAATGACTAAGCTCCCTTTTATAGGACATGGGGAAAGGGCCACAGATCTACTTGCCCTAGTACATACTGATGTGTGCGGCCCATTTGATGTGCCGACTAGAGGCAACTTTGTCTACTTCATAATCTTTATCGATGATTTATCTAGGTATGGGTATGTGTATCTTATGAGACACAAGTCTGAAGCTTTTGAAAAGTTCAAGGAATTTCAGACATGAAGTAGAAAAATAAATTGAAAAATCCATTAAGGTTCTTCGATCAGATCGAGGAGGTGAATACCTTAGTCAGAAATTTCTTGACTATCTCAAGCAAAATGGCATAATCTCTCAATGGACTCCATCAGGAAATACCTCAACTCAATGGGATTTCAGAATGGAGGAATCGGATCCTATTAGATATGGTTCCGATCCATGATGAGCTTCACAGACCTTTCTGATTTTCTTTGGGGACATAGTTGTTAACTGCAATATATATACTGAATAGGGTTCCCTCTAAAATCATTCCTACCACACCGTATGAGATATGGCATGGTAAGAAATCAAGTCTGAGTCATCTCAGAATTTGGGGATTGTTCGGCTCATGTCAAAAAAGACAACAAGCGGACAAGTTAGACTTTAGGTCCTTTAGAGCTCGATTCATAGGATATCCTAAAGAGTCATTAGGATATTATTTCTACATTCTAGAAGACCACAATGTGATTGTGAGTCGACATGCCATCTTTCTTGAAAAATAGTTTATTCAAGATAGC